>MCBS01024637.1:2370-12383 GCA_003611235.1 Golovinomyces cichoracearum
TTTGAGTATCGTGGCATAGACTTCATCAAGTAGTTAAGTGAATGAAATACGAAATATCTGGATATATTTTTACTCTGTGATTCTGTGAATTCCAATGGAAGCGATAGCATCGTGCATGGCAGGGTGACGGAGTATGAGAGGCGCTCCATAAATTCTATTTATCCATTTTCTTTGTCGTGCTTATTAAAAAATTTGCAGTTACTCGAAGTAGTGTTTGTTTGTTCGAGTTAAGCCCTGAGTTTTTGGCGTAACCTTAGCCGGTTTCACCGGTCTCATGCTTGAGGAGCGCCGTGCTAGAGTCCGTGACTTAAAGATCTGTAAATAACCCAATAATTGCACTTTTCTCTTGTATGCAAAATATAGACAATACTTGGACCTTTTCCCGCTTGAGTAACCCAAGTGAGCATTTCACTGGGACCATTCCAGTTACTCGCCCATCATGCTCCCATCGTACTAACCAACTACCGTAGGCATCAATAATTGCTGTAATAAAATACAAGCTTACTTATTTCGTATAAATTTCAGATAATAATCGAATTAAACATCAGGAAATTTCTGTAAGACTGGGTCTAATCAACGGTACTACGTGGGAGATCAAGTCAGTCAAGTCAGCAAGGTACCTAGGAGTTATATTGGATAAACATTTGCAATCGAACGCACATTTGTAGATGTCAGAAGGGAAGTTGGGCGAATCAATCGAGGCTCTACAGGAAATAGCGGGATCGACATGAGGACTCTTCAGAGAAGATACACTCAAGCTGTACACTAAAGTGAGAATCTCCAGAATGAAATTGGTCTGCTCCGTACCCTTATCATCAGACGAGTTCTAAGAGGAGATAGAGATTGGGGTATCGAAAGCTCATCAAAAAAATAACCTCCGAAGTCATCAAAGAGGAGATGAAAAATCCATCAATCAAGCCACTTATTAGATTCATACTTGCTCTATAATGAAAATCACAAATTCGGAGATCTACAGATATGTAGAGGCCCGCACGCTTAGAACAAAGCCCATTCAGAACAACCAAAAGCACCAAAGACGGTCTCTGTTAAAGTGATGTCAGGATTGGATGAAAAAAACTGTAAGGGTCACAGCATAAAAAGAGAGGTTTCTACGAATGGAGAGCCACGTTCTAATTATTATAAAAACGTATGTCATAGGCTAAAGCCCGATGTGTGTGTGTATTATTTATTGCCGGATGTGGTTCAGGCCACCATCCCATATGGAATATAAGACGTATGAAGGATGTCTAGAATACATGATCCTCCAAGCTACAGCAGTCCCCATCCGGTGCCCAACTTTTCCCGTTACATATGTCTGAGCCAGCTAGTTACATCGGGTCGGATGAGAAGGAACGCATTCACCATGACCCAAGGGCCACTGTCCAATTACAGGGATAATTGAGTAGAGATATCATGACAGAATAGGAGATGATCCACACCACGTGATCTCACTTATTTGAACATATAAATTATAGGGGCATTGATAGCAGGAAGAAGAAAGAGAAGGCAAAATAAAAATAAAAGTTGTATATACATACTACAAATCTATAGAACTATTCTGACACTGATCAGTTCGCGTTCAGATCAGAGTTCTGTGAAGAGGAATAATTTATGACTAGTCCCTGAGAAAGGCTTCAATCGAAACTGTGTTTGCTAAGGAGTATTGATCAAAATTGACCCCTGAGAAAGGCATCCACTTTTTATCCGTACTCAAGAAATCTATCCCTGAGAAAGATTTTTGATTTGCGTCCATCACGCACCCATAAATTCGACAATTTTTATATCTAGACTGCATATCTCTACAACACTCGTATTAAGCACACCTTGTAGAAATGGACCAACAATCAGCAGCTGAAATAAAAGCCAACACACGTATGCAGACAAAGCAAAATCTCGCCAATGACTCTATGAAAAGCAAAATAAATGAGTTCACTATGTTCAATTTTAAAGATGACAACCTATGGGAAGCCTACAAAGATGAGTTTGCCGGTATTAAACTCGATGACTTCAAAGTTGCATCTACTTAAGCGCTCCGTTCTCTCCGAAAATTCTAAAGATCGCGTGGCGTATGGGACAAGTGGAACAGAAAGGTTACTTTGGCTGATTCTCTTTACGCTACACTAAAGGAAGAGACCCCCACAGATCGGACTAAAAAAGAAATTATGAACTCAAACGAATTCTTCGACTCTTTCAAAGTACTCAATTTAATACGGCCAAGAAAAATATCAACTCAGACAGCAACTAAATCGAGGGCTAAAACCCATGATATCGACAACGCCGTAAATGAATTTCAAAAACAAGGTGTCAAGGCTCCAAAATACGAAACTAAGACAAAAAGCAAACCTCAATATGGATATGGGAAGGAACTGTCACTGCTTTCCAAATTGTATGAACCTGATCTCAAGTACACAGGGGCGTTGGAAAAAGAAGTAGCACACAGTTGTTAGACTGTACTAATCACTAATCACTTATCACGTGTAGATAATTGGAACTTGGAACATGTATGAGTCTGTTAACGTGAGTGTTTCCGGAGATCAATTTCTCCCACTTCGTTACATAATGCTATCTTTATACTAATAATAATCTAACTACAGTGATTAAGTAATCATGCTAATAAGGTTTAGCGTACTGATGCTCATAATTTACTAAGGTTTAAGGTCAATGTGTGTAGGAAGAGGAAAAACAACCTTACACGATTTCTCCAGCTATCTCAATTAGTAGCACTAATTTCAACAAGGGGAAGATGATAACTTTGATTTTAAATTAAATATTTTTATCGATCTATGCGAAAAACCCGATATACCGGAAGCATTTTATTCTAAGGCTTATTCCATTATGCTCAGTGGCCTAGCTTTACAACATTATTATTCAATTCCATCCTACAACTATCGAAAAGACTTTGACACCCTCTGCGATCTCACACGAACGCATTTTGAAGGGCCTGAAAAGAAGAGACGAAAGTTAGCTAAGTGGGAGACAAAAACATTACAGAAAGTAATCGACGAGACTAACGGTAAACCAGTAGATGAATGTTTAAACTTGCTAGTAAACCAACTTAGAAATCTTCAACTTAGTCTTGATCCTGAATCCAGGTGCGAAAAAGTCCTACGAGATAAATTAATAAATGCTTGCCGATCTGTCAAACAGTGCCAGCTTGCTTGTTTTAAACCAAGCGACACTCTTATGAGACTCATTAATGACCTGCGAGCATCTATTGAGGCCCACAAAAGTAATTATATGGAATCTTCATCTCAACTTTTCACAGACCGCAAATTTTTTAGAAATAGCAGCCGCGACAACGAATATAATCATTCAGGTTACAATAAATCCCCTCGGTCTATTAGAAATTCCATGAAATTTTACGTTTGTGGACTTTCAGGATGTCAGTCAAGAAAACACACATCTGCCGAACAAATTGAAGCACAAAAAAGAATTCAAGAAACGATCATGAAAAAATTTGATAATCGAATTTCTCAGTATCAAGCAGATCTTGAGGAGAGTGAGGGAGATAGCTCCAAAAACTCCTCTGATACCGACGAACAAGTGGAAACTATGCTACATGACATAATGCAATACAAAACTTCCAACGAATACAATGAGTCGGACAGCTCTGTTTTCTTAACTTCTTTTGGAGAAATTGAGAACCCAAACAAAATTGTAACAACACTAGCAAATCATACATTTCGGTATGCAATCACAAATCAAAATTTTACGAGTGAATCTCAGAACTACGATGACCACTATGCCTTATTAACTTACGGAAAATACAATAGCGACCGTTTTTATGGAATAGTAACCGATACAGGAGCTTCAACGCACTCAACTGCTGGATTTCAACAATTTCAAGCCTATCAAAGAATCAAACCTTCACAAATTAATAGAACAAAAGCCGGGGCTGTAAAAGTTCAATTTCGTATTAGAAAAAGCACTTCTATCGGATCTACCCTAGTTGACACACCTATCGGTACAATCGAATTCCATATTTTACCAGTTGACACTCCCTTTTTTTTTCTCTCTCAGATATGGATAAACTAGGGATATATTATGATAATACGAAATACTTACTACTATCGCCCAATTCAAAATTTCCAGTCTTAAGACGCTTCAGCCACGCATTTTTGATACGTGGTATTTTCCTTGAGTCGCTCATTTCTTCCTCCTTCTATTCAAACCCCTGTTTCTTAACTGAAACAGAACTTTGTAGACTACATCGTCGGTTCGGGCATCCGTCCGCAGAACGGCTTTACAATTTACTTTCAAATTATGGTCACAACGATGTCCCTAGAGAATATATCAATCAAATAAACAAATTCTGTAACCACTGTCAAATAAATCGAGGGCCTCCACAAAGATTTAAATTCAAACTTCAGGATGACAATGCTCAATTCAATCATTTAATTATAGTAGACGTGATGTACATCGATAACAATCCTGTTCTCCATGTAGTTGATGAGGCTACGAACTTTCATGCTGCTAGATGGCTTCAAAATATATTATCTAAACATACTTGGGATGCTATCAGAGCATGCCAGATAGACGTTTACATAGGTCCACCGGACTATATCGTCACTGATGTCGGTTCAAACTTCACAGGAAAAGAGTTCCACCCGTGTGCGAATTCTATGGCGGTCTGCTTAAAAAACATACCTTCGGAAGCTTGTTGGTCTATTGGACTCGTTGAACGTTACCACGCCTTTTTACGCCGGTCTTATGAAATAATCCATCAGGAACTAAAAGGTGAAAAAATAAGTAGAGATAACATCTTACAAACGGCTATCAAATCGATAAACGATACAGTGGGACCCAATGGATTAATATCAACACTCCTTGTGTTTGGTGCTTTTCTTCGAACGAGTCAGCTAGATCTACCTGCGCCGTCAATTGTACAAAGAAATTCTGCAATCCGCAAAGCCATGGAAGAGATAAGCAAATAAAAAGCAAAAATTAAAGTCAATAATGCTCTTAATCACAGAAATGGGCCGAACACTTCTCAAGTATATGAATTGTCACTAAAGTCCGATGTTCTCGTTTGGCGTGAGGCGGAATCAGGAAAACCAGGAAAATGGAAAGGACCTTATACACTCATTGGGATTGAAGATGAAACCTGTCTTATTGAACTACCATCAGGACCCACAAAATTTTGTTCAACATCCGTCAGGCCTTACCACAATATCGGTGAGATTTCTAAAAAGATTGATAACGACAATAGCACTAATGGTGAATCAAATAATACTAGTAATGATTAATCTAATATGAGCATAAACACTAATAGTATTGATAATGATAATAATTAACCATTTTCTGGATAAACATCTCTTCAAAATGAGCAACAAACGACAGCTCCACGGAGAAACTAATCAAGGACTCGAAAACTACCTGCTAGATACAGTAATCCTCCAGATCTGACTGCTTATATTTAAAATACCAACAAATACACACCAGATTCATGTTTCGAGTTGTCACGGCAAAAATAATTAGATGGCCTCCTTGAAAAAGAAGTCTTCATCAAAGTCAAACCATCGGATGTGCCCACTGATTCTCGTATTTTAAAATATAGGCTTGTTGATGACATTAAACATAAAGGTACTGAAAGAGTATTCAAAATCCCGTTTAGTTGTACAGGCGTACAAGGATGATGAGAAAAATTCTGTACTTACACAATCGCCAACTCTGCAAAGAGTTAGCCAACGAATAATTCTAGCTCTTGCCGCCATGCTACCTCGTGATTTATTTCTTCAGGATATTACCCAGGCCTATGTCAAGTCAACAACGAATCTTTCACGAGATATCTACGCTCGGCCACCGCCAGAGCTTGGTAGTCCTGAAATGATCCTAGAACTTTAAAAACCTTTGTATGGTGTTCCCGAAGAGGGAAATCATTGGTTCTACACATACCACAAATACCATACTGAGAAGTTTCCATTGATTCCCTCAACTTTCGACCCTTGCTTACTCTATGGTGTTGTTTCTGACGTAGATGAGTTTGGTGTTGTTGGTTTACAAACTGATGACACATTATTTCTTGCCAATCAAAAACTTGCTGATAAAGAGGAAACTGAAATCAAAAAAGCAAAACTGATTGCAAAAGACAGAGAAAACCTCACCAAAGACAATTCCCTGAAATTCAATGGTGGACTAATTCATCTCCATAGTAATCCACGATCCATAACCGTGAAACAAAAGCAACATTGCAAGAATTTAAAACCAATTCAACCGCACTCAGCCGACATTCTGAGTTGCAAGGGGAAACTGCGAAAGGTCTCATACACACATGACCAGTTTGTTGCCCAAAGAGCACACGGAGCATACGTTGCTAGCGTATTTCAACCTGAGGCATCTTTCGATTTTTCCTTTGCAGCTCGGGCTGTTCATCCAAACGATACTGATACCAAATTTCTGAATGAAAGACTCAAATGGCAAGTAGAAAATTCTGAAAGAGGACTACGATATGTGGAGCTTGACAAAAGTTCCGTTAAACTAGTTATCTTTACAGACTCTACGTTTGCAAACAACAAAGATTTTTCTTCTCAAATAGGGTTTGTCGTGGTACTGAAAGATAAGGAAAATAGGGCAAACATTTTACATTGGTCATCCACTAAATGTAAAAGAGTAACTAGAAGCGTACTTACCGCAGAGTTATACGCCCTAGTTAATGGATTCGATAGTGCCACCACGATCAAATCAACCCTTGAAAAGATTCTGTGCATGCAATTACCTCTCATCATTTGTACATATTCCAAATCCCTTTATGATTGCTTAGTAAAACTAGGCACCACGCGAGAAAAAGGGCCACTGATTGATGTGATGTGTCTTCGTGAGTCATACGAAAAGCGGGAAATAGCATAAATCCGCTGTATTAAATGACAAAGTAATCCTGCAGATGCTATGACAAAATTAAAATGCTGCAATGCGTTAAGAAACCAAATTGACACCAATAGTGTTTTCATCGAAACAAATGAATGGGTTGAAAGGTCCTCACAACAGTAATTAAAATGCTTAAGTAAAAAAGGGAGTGTTATTTTTTAGTTTGCTGCCAGTTTCCAATTACAGGGATAATTGAGTAGAGGTATCTTTTGGTTTTCTTTGGGTTTCTCTTAGGTTCTTTGGTTAACGAAATCATGGCAAAATAGGAGATAATCCACATCACGTGATATCGCTTATTTGAACATATAAATTATAGGGGCATAGATAGCGGGAAGAAGAAAGAGAAGGCAAAATAAACATAAAAGTTGTATATACATACTACAAATCTATAAAACTATTCCGAGAGCCAAAGACTGAAGGAAAAAACCACAAGAGAAAATCCAGCGGGAAAAACCCAAATGGAGAGAAAACCTCAGCCATTNNACGACGAGCAGCCGTAGTCTGCCCCCTGAACAAAACCACGTAGGAATCAAACCTACCTCTTCTAGAAAGTCCAACCAGCGCCTGACCAACTGCACCAATAGCCTGTACTCATTGGGGTTTGTCAGTGTCTGCTTAGTAGTGCAAAGCTTTTCTTTCTACATACCTGGGACGATCGTGGGAAGCTTCATTGAGGGGTTGCTGGGGGAAGATGCTGGAGAAACGAAGAAAATCAAGACCCGCAGAGCTGGACGGGGGACCGGAAGAGTCGGTTGCCTTTCTACTTGGCTTCTTTTCCGGAGAGAAAGCGTTCCCAGACGCCAACACGAGGAGATGCAGAATAGGACTTGACGTCCAGCTAAAGCCCGATCATCGTCTAGCCTGATGTCTAGCCTATAAGACTCAGATGATCATTAGCAATGATCGTTCCTATTACCAAGACCACGACAAAGACAAATCTTTACATTCCAATATATAATTAGAAAGGATTTTCTATTCGGTTACAAGGAACTGTATGCCAATTCACGACTTTGCTCAAAACTTGAAACAAAACAAAGTCTCTATTTTATCCTTTAAGTTGTGTGACCCTGGCTCACCAAACTCTTACAACCTCTATTAACCTTTGATCGTACCTCCGGACCACCCTACCTCACCTCAATCTGCTCACCCCAGGTTTCTTGATGCAGACGACCCAGGTCCAAAAACCCATCCCTCTCAATATTCATTATCTTACGATTATCTAACTTATGATCCGGTTCCAATAGAAACAGCTATAATATCCTGTAAGAAAGCTGCCGATGAAAGAGTCATCGAAGTGGAGTCTATTTTTAGAAAGATTGCCAAGATTCTTGATCAGCACTGCGCCTCAAACTCACATATGTCATTAAGAAAAGCCAATGTTCTTAAAAATTTTTGTGACGAGCTTATTGAACTAGCATCTAAAAATTTTGAAGACTACATTCGCAGGACCCCAACTCAAAAGCCTATCCCACACGCATAAGAGAAAGAAGTAGCTGCCAAAGATCATAATTCACCTACATTGAAGTCTAAACACAGCTATACAAGCATCGCAAAAAGTAATAACAATACTATCTTTAAGGCTACTTTCGAAACTAAAAAGAAAAATCTTACAAATCATCATCAACAATTTGAAACCACATCAGACGAGAGATTCTTCCTCTGACTACCCGAGGATAGCGTATTGCGCACTTACACTAGATACGCCGTCCAAATGCTTATCAAATCAAAACTAGGCGATAACGGATTAGTATTAGCGAGCGTCCTTCCAAAAAAAGCAGAGTTTACCTTTTACCCAAGCAAGATTAATGGCACAGTTCTTAAGAATAAACTTATCGAAGGAAATCTCTTCGACAACAAAATATTAGAACAAGCTTGTCCTTGGATATCAGACCGAATCTCGAGCGTCCCGCGTACATATGGAGCTATAGACGAATATCTAAAGCACTGCCTAAAACCAGTCACGCCTGATTTCATCTCCGCTGCATTAGCTGCCGCAGGAGGTAGTCCATCGGTTTCTATAACCCCATCTCGTGACAACGAAGCAAAACCAGATTCTTCAGAAACAGCATGGGTAGTTCGTTTCCTAACAACAAAATTCGTCTTCCTCGTACGCTCTTTCTCTTTGGATGTAGAACCGTAACGCGCCTTCTACCGCGTCGTATAACGGCAGTCCAATGTACTTACTGCTGGCTGTGGCACAACACTTGAATCTGTTCTTTATCTCTCCGCAGCCGACTCTGCGGCTCCCCCCAGCACTCAGAATCGAATCACAAAAACCTATCCGCCACCCAAGCTGGGCATATCTATCCTCCAAAATGTATACACTGCCACAGAGCACATCCCGTAGATGATCCCAAATGTCTACTTCGCCCCCATCCCCCTTCAGCACCAAAGACCCGATCTCAGACTACAGTAATCCGTAATATCTGCTCAGAAGCTCACCTCAGGTTGCAAGCAGAAGCCGCTTGTGTTAAAATCTCACCTGCTAACGATACATTGGGTAAACCCAATAATAATAAAAAAATCCCCAAGCTCTTCATTAACGTTGAAACTGGTAACAAGAAATTGCCATCCCTCAAAGTTACTACAATAGAAAGCACAACTACTAGTAATTCCTTCGCTGCCTCGGACACCGTTGAGAATACGAGCAATGAAAATATAGATTACTAATGAATTCCACAAATCCTCGACTCAACCCATCTAGACCACTTACTATAATCTCTCTAAACGTCGTAATAGGCGCTCTATCACATGACATTGCGTTAAATGAATCCCACTCAATTTCGGCAGATATAATCCTGATACAAGAACCGTACATCTTTCACGACTTACCCAGGTGGATCACAAAGAAACACCCCTCTTACGATAAATTCTCACTTGCTGTTGACTGGAAATACTCCCACCCACGTGTTATTTACTATCTTCGAAAAGGAGTGCGTATACAATCATCACAATTATGCACGGGTCTCTCTAATGATCTCCTACTACTCGATCTATCTTCTCCCACTAGCCAATTCATTAAGATTCGACATACTTAAAATGCACCCTTAGTCTCTCCAAGAATAAGCTTATTGTCATCCCTCTGCAATCTTCCTTTGTCTTTATTAGAAGGTAACCGTCTTATTTCAGGGGATTTTAATCTTCACCAC
>MCBS01024638.1:0-12386 GCA_003611235.1 Golovinomyces cichoracearum
GTAGCGTGGCGAAAGCATACTTAGATAGCCACAGGTTTTTCACGCTTTTCCCTGGGGTGGGTATTCACGGAAGAGGTTGCTTGCCCGCAAGGCGTATTCCTTGTAGTGGTCTCTTCAAATGAAATCTAAGTATGAGTGTTCCAGACATCAAAATGAGGCATTCTACATTAGAATAAATATCTTCCGTGTACACCTGCATAGGCCGAGAGGCGCTCAATCAGGTTAATTAATAATAATATTATTATTATACGAGGCCAAACTCTCTGTAGACAGTAAAGTCACATCCCTATCCCTTTCGCTCAACCCAAATCCCCTAAAAATGCTTATGGGATACACCACGTGGTTCAGCACACTTCATTTTCCTTTTGCAAGGGATGCAGGGTGATAGAGAGTCGAGGGGGAAAGACTTCACCTTATTAGGTCAACCCCATCACAATCGATCTGTACTCAGTAGTCTTCCAAAATCACCACAAACTACTCCTTGTCCGATAGCCACCACTTCAACTTCTCTATTTAAATTTATTTGATTCAGCTGATTCAATTTTTCCTGAATAATGAATCGCCAATTCTGCAGTAAATCCCAGGCTTTATTTCATATCACTGTGCAGTTCTTGCTGTGAACGCGCATATAGAGTCTGACCACGCTATCGTAACCCAAGGCCACGAATGATACTTATAAGAGATACTTTTTGCAAAAGGGAAATAAATAGAGAAAGAAAAGACATCCACCAAGAATTCTTCTGTGTCTGTTGTAGGTCCTGCGACGATTGCGCACGTTTCTTTAATTGGTTAAGTTTAAAGTTTGTGCTTGCTACGAGGACTTTCGTCAAATTTCAACAACTGCTAACTAATAAGATGTGTGCAGTACTTCTTGATTTATCCTCGAATAAGCGCCTGCGTTCCATAGTAATCACAACTGATCAGAGTTGAGAAGAAAAACAGAAAACAAAAAAATGGGGAAGCTGTTGCGTTTGGGAACCAATCTCAAGTATCCCCTCACAATCGGTAGACTTCTCAAAGCTCCAGGTGATGAGATTAGCAAGCAGGAACCAATCATGCAATTCAAATTTACTTGGAAACAGAAAGTTGGTGACCCTTTCGGCTATGAATGGGAAGAAGATCAAATCACAATTGCCGATTGGGATAGCCCTGTTGATGGGTCCATAAAGGTATGGAAGGTCCATGAGGGTATGGTCGTAGACAAAAGTATCCCATTTGTAGAGATTGAGGAATCTTGTCCACACTCGGTACAATTCGCAGGACTCTGTGGCATCTGTGGCAAAGATATGACTGAGGTTTCTTGGGCAAGCGCGAGTAATGATACTAGAAATGCTAAAATTAATATGATTCATGATCAGACAACGTTAACCGTCAGCGAGGACGAGGCGTCAAAAGCTGAGGAGGAACTTGAGAGGCGTCTGATAAAAAATAGGAAACTTTCACTGGTTGTGGATCTCGACCAAACGATAATACACGCTTGTATAGAGCCAACTATTGGAGAGTGGCAGAACGATCCAGCTAGTCCAAATTATCAGGCAGTCAAAGAAGTCCGTTCCTTCCAACTAAATGATGATGGGCCCAGAGGCGTAGCATCGGGCTGTTGGTACTACATTAAGTTGCGACCTGGATTAAAGGAATTTTTAGATAAGATATCGGAAATATATGAGCTTCATGTCTACACCATGGGTACAAGGGCATATGCAATGAATATTGCTAAAATTGTTGATCCTGATAAGAGACTTTTTGGAGATCGAATCATTAGTCGCGACGAAAATGGAAGTATCATGACTAAAAGTCTTGCCAGAATATTTCCCGTAAATACCAAGATGGTCGTTATAATTGATGATAGAACAGATGTATGGCCCAAGAACCGGCCCAATCTTATTAAAGTTTTTCCCTATGACTTCTTTCTCGGTATCGGAGACATTAATTCAAGCTTCTTACCCAAACGAGAAGAATTTCCAAAAGCTACAATTGTTTCAAAGACTGATCAAGGCTTGATTGAAGAAAAAGAGGATTTAAAGGTAGCCGAAGGTAGCTCTACTACCAAGGATACCTCACCGGTAGCAAACGACGTTGATAATGAATCTTCAGAGTCTAACGAGGGACAAAAAAAAGATAGTCAGATCTCTAAGGTTAGTGCACTTGAAGGACTCTTACTGATGGGTGGTGGAAATGATGAAGCTCGTCGCCTCGAACAAACGGCCGAGCAAGAGAAACTGCTCGAGAAACAATTAAACGAACGGCCACTCTTACACATGCAGGAGATTCTAGATAAAGAAGAAAAAAACGAGGAAAAGACTGTTTTGGATGATAACCTAAATCCTCAAGAGCAGGCATCTCATAGACAGAATTTACTCAAGGATGACGACGTCGAGCTTAAGCATCTTGAGAAGCATTTGATCCGGCTGCATAAGGCATTCTATGAAGAATATGATAACGCGTGTGCCAAAGTAGCAGAAAATAATTTTAAATCGGGGAATAAAGACGTGGACCTTAACCACGCCTCTCCTGACTTGAAAATCGTTCCCGATGTTGGACATGTGATTCCACGATTAAAGTATAGCCACTCATGATATAATACGATAAATATTTGCTGATTTGATAACAGGGCGGAAACTTTAGCTGGCTGCGTGATTGTGACATCTGGCCTAGTTCCACTTCAAACAGACATTATCAAGTGTGTTTCTTCCAGATTTAATAGTTATCTCTATCCTCATCACTAGAACGGGAAATAAATGTTGACCTAGTATCGTCTTAACAGAACTGAGTTGGGTATCCAGACAATTAGCTTTGGAGCAAAAATTGTACACAAGTACGTGTTACCAAGATCTATTGTGCAGAAATATCTAGTTAATTCTTCACAGAGTTCATAGGCACTGTACTCATTTGGTTGTTTCGTCAAACCGAACTCGTACTAAGAAAGTTCGACAAGCCACCAGATATGCCCACATCAAGATTGTTAATCAGGATTGGCTTATGAATTCAATAAGCAAGTGGAAAAAAGAAGACGAAACTCCTTATCTGGTACGATTCTCTTCTTTATTACATCCCAACGAAGCTGATTTTAATAGATCTGTTCTGATGACGAGAAGAATCTTCTTGAAAAACAATTACACGAAGATATGGCTATGCTCTCTACTCAGCCCTCTGATGAAAGCGACTCTTCAATTAATGACGATGCCAAGGAATATCGTGGCTCAATCCAACAAAACTCTACAGAAGATAATCTCATATTATCAGAATTAAGAGACAGCTTCTCGCCTATAAATGATCTAGGAGGTATCAATTGGAGTGAAGTCGATGATGAATTAGCTGAGTTTATGGGCGAAGAAGACTCCGAGAATGATAGCGATGCCTCGGAAACAATTGGATTAAAGCGAAGACATAAAGATATGTCAAACGAAGAAGAAAGCGAACTCGAAAGTAGCCTAGGAAAGAAACAAAAACTTGCAAATGCTCGTCGATCAGGACTTCTTGGAATTAATACAACATGCGAAAGCCAGACGATTGATCAAACTGTAACCTACGAGGAAAGCAATATGAACATTTCTACGCCTGAAGGAGAAGAAAGTTCCGCAGATGCTGATCTGGAGGCACTATTGATGGCGGAGTTCGAAAAGGAAGAGGTAGAAGAATACAGCAAGGGAGAAGCGGCAGTTGATATTAGTGAGTGATATTTGATTAACAAATGTCAACTTCTTCATCTTTTCCTCTGAGTTTGCTTGAGAGTTTATTGCTTTTGGTGCTAAGGGCCTGGAGAGAGATTAATTTTTTATCGTCTTTTTTACTCTCCTTACCAAGGTTATAGAGATGGCGTATGGACTTAGTTTAGAGAGTCTCGGGGCGAGGGCGAAGGGGAAGCGAGGCCAGGGGAATTGGTCAGGCGTTTAGTTATTCGTATTTTGCAGATTATTTTGCGAGATACCTACTTACCAATATTTTTTCATTGTCTCCATGAAAAGGAATCAGGGAAGGGGGTGGAACATGAGATGGACTTTTTTAAAAAGATTCTCTTATCAAAAAGCTTTTGCTTCGTGTATAAATATGAACACAGATTTGCGTAAATATGCTATTGAAAATATAAATCTAATCCACATTTTCCATTCTCATTCTTTCTTTTTTTTTGAAGTGAAGATGCCTATTAAGAAGAAAAGACCAGTTCATCTAGTTGTCATTGCTGCAATCTCTTCTTCTTAGCGAGGTGAGCATTTGTTAGCTGAAATAGTTTTAAAGATGTTATCAAAGAGTAGAGATCAAAGTCGCAATCAGTTGATGAAAGGTTCAGCGAAATAGGAGTTGAGGTTAGGTTGTTAGGCTCCAGAGTAATATCGATTTAAAAAAAAAAGAAAATAAAAAGACAAAATACATTAATATGTGATCATTGGAGCGATTTAGTGTTTATTCATTTAATACAAAAATTACATATAAAATTATCTATGAAAGTAAGACTCTAATTTCATTAGTAGTCCTAGGAAAGATAGTTCGTAGTGGTTTAGCATTCACAACGCTTGTATCATTGTAAACAGATTCATCAATGGCAACCAACTTTTGTTCGAGCTGTTCAAAATCAACGCAAAATTTTTCCACTGCCTCCTCTATAATTTCTCTTACCAAGCTAGAATCCTGTAGATAACATAATGTTTCCCTGGCATCAATTAGAGCTGATGTTAGGAAATCATCTAAAGTCTTGCTAGCTTTCTCGATGGAATTTGGTTTCAGTGATTCAAGGGACGGTAAAACTTCTCTGAGGTCATTTTCTGATTCAGATATTGAAGAAATTTCCTGTAATATCGAATCTAACCCTGAAAGATTTCGAAGATAGGAATATTGATATTCAGCGAGGCTGGTAACGTTCAGATCAATTTTTTTCTGAATCATGGCGAGCCTTTGTTTGGTAAAGTCGAAAAGAGATAAAGTTTTCTTTGCAGCTAAGAGACAGTTTGTATAGAATATCGAGTTAATGGGGATCTGTAAATCTTTTGCAATTTCTTTGCATCTTCCCATAAAGGGGTCAAAGGCATCATCTAAAATGGGTTGGAAGTCCACCTCTCTACTTTCAATAGTGGCAAAAGAGGTCTCATACGTTCTCATGATAGCTGTGAGCTGCTTGAGTCCATCATACAGAAATTCAGGTGCACCGAAATTTGCAGGCGCTACCTGGCTATCTGCCTGCAGATTTGCTACATGATCTCTAATCAAGATCTTGAACTGTCCCATGGCAGCTTCTTCCAGAGTAGAGAGGGAACTTACAAGAACCGAACTATGATCTAGTAACTTAGAGAAAGTAACGCGATAAAAGTTGAGTAGATTCACAATCTTGTATGCTATTATTGTCTCCTCGTGGCTATGAATTAATTGTCCGATGCGCTGACGGAGAATACGAGCGACACCGTTGAAATTGCAGTCTACAAGTTGATTTAAAGCTTTAACTCCATCAAATTTACAACCGTCACCGTCATCATCATAAATTTGATTCCATGGCTCACTTTGGCGACCTGCTTGAATATTTTTGGCTATTTCGATACCATCTGATATGAAAAGGACTTCAAGAGCCTCTCGTTCACTTACAGTAGTGGAGTGAGTCCATGCAAGCATGTCTCCGACGTAGCGTAAAGGATCATGAGCAGCTAATTCAATAGGCTTGACTATAGATGGGTCTCTTTCACCTGTAACCGAGGTTCCACTCAATGCGGAGTAGAATGAATCTGAGAGTGTACTCTCCCGGGCGTTTGCGAAAAAATCAAGAGAACTTTGAAAAAGTGATGGACGTTCAGCCAAGACACGAAGCGCTCGACGGATGGAAGAGGTTATCTGTGGGTTCTCTAGATTGAGATATCTGAATTCTCGCTGAATCCATCTGTAAAGCTTTTGGAAAGCGTTTTCAATATTTTTGGAAATTTGTTCCATAATCTCAAGTCCAAGCCGTTGATTCTCAGTACCGAGCAAAATCTCACAGTCTTTTTGGATTTTTTTGGCTCGAGAGAAAATCACGAAGAACTCATCATTCACAGTGGTAGCATTGGAGGTAAGCACAGAAATATCGTCGTCTGAAATAAAAAAATGGTCATTGAAAGCTCGCAGCAATAATTCCTTTACCTCAACTTGATGTTTCTGGTCCAGGAGAACGGAAGCCTCTTCCAAAACCGATGAAGTCTCATTATGGGCAATTAATATATGATTTTTAAGCTCATTGCACTCTTTATTTAAGCTTTTGATTGTGACACCGATTTTTTTTAATTGCTATCAAAAGTCATCAAAATTGTTGCAAAGCATTTCAAAACTTTCTACTCACTTCAGCCACGTGACCAAACTCCTCAATAATTTGACCATTGCTCTCCATTACTTCTTTTTGGATATCATATCTCAATTGTCGGCGGGTAACAGGCGTGTTTTCAAGACCTTGTTTATCTAATATCTCTAATGCATCTTTGATATCGGTATCTGCGTACGAAGTCGACAGTATGGAAGTAACTTTCGATGCGAGTGGATGATGTCCTCGACTATGCACATCCGTGAAATTCTCACTATATTCGTGTGTAGAGGACTGTCGATGGTCTTTCTGGGGAGGAAACCGAAGTTCATGATACAAGCCATCAGCCATATCGTGTTAAGAAAAGAAATCTACAATGTACATTAGGTATAGCCCTTCGGTAGCGCGGGCAGCAAGGCTGATTTATGATTGCCAGGTCTCTGAGACATACTAACACAAGGCTGAATGACATAATGGGACCTGACGCCGAGGGATAAGACAAGACAAAGCAGACGCCCAGATGCAGATGACACTGGATCATAATGTGTAGGGAGTAAATCGCTGAAGCTGATCACTCAGAGATTCCTAAGAACCGAAATACTGGTATTAGCAGCGAAGATAAATGAAGTTTACAATCGTCCATGATCCTAGCTAATTGACCTTTAGTTGCTACTCATCCAAGTTCAAATAACTTCTCCTATCTTCTAGCATCATGTTGACCTCAAATCTTCTTTCCCGTACTCTACCTAAGATACCTCCAAATTGTTCTATTTACAAAGAGCTTCGTATTCAAGATGCAATAGATGATTGTGGGCCTGATACCGAAGCTCAAGCTGGCTTAACGATAGATGAGGAGAACTTTCAGTTCCAGGATACTGAACTCGGCTCTCTTGATTTACCTGATGAAAGAAATAGCCAAAATTGCATTGAGAGCTCTAATTTCTTTAATCAGTCGCATGGCTTGAAAGCAACCGATCATTCTAAAGGGAAAGAGCAGACAGGCAACTTGAAATGGATAAATCAATCTCCCAGATACTTTGTAGAAGATGGCGACGACGATGATGTGCCTGCTTCTCTGTTGATAGAAGAGCATGAGATGACAGGCCCTACCTCTACCACTGCAGACCCCAAGATACGGAAGCTCCAAAAACCCTTCTCTCCGAAATCATCATTGCTAGAAAGAGAGAATCGAGCTGAACAGAAAGTTGCTCAAGCCCGAGAATATTCGCAAAGGTTGCATAATGAAATGTTTCGAAAATCTTCCCTCAGTCGTCGAAGCTTTGGCCGAGTACCTGGAAATGCTAGAGAAAAAGCGCTATGGCGTTGGATTAATATAACAAACTTAGATAATTTCATAAGAGACGTGTATGATTACTACACTGGTGCCGGGATATGGTGCATTTTGCTTGAACGAACCATCAAACTTGTGTAAGTCAAATTTGACCTTATCTTTTGACTATATAGTGACCCACTGTCAGACAAGTTGTATTTGTTGCCGTATTTACTACATTTCTAACTCAATGTGTTTATTTTCAAAAAATTCCGACAAGCAAGACTCTATCTGAGATATTAGTTCCGCAATGCACCAAGAAGATTTCAGGCATCTCCAACTTTGCCATATGGCTTTTTACATTGCATATTCTTTGGAGAATATATCTACTACTCGCGGATGTCCCACGTTTATTACGTTTTCGGGACTTTTATCTTTATCTACTTGAGATTCCAGAAAGTGATATGCAGACAATTTCATGGCAAGATGTGGTTGCTCGCATTATGGCTCTCAGGGACGCGAATCCTGTTACAGCTGAGGAGATATCTCCCTCGAACCGAAGATTTCTGGGAAGTCAATCAAAACAACGACTTGATGCACACGATATAGCAAATAGACTCATGCGTAGAGAGAACTACTTGATTGCACTTTTTAATAAAGATATCTTAGACCTAACACTGCCAATTCCATTTTTTAAAGGCCGTCAACTTTTTTCAAGAACACTTCTCTGGAATATAGACCAATGTGTCATGGATCTTGTATTTAATGATAAAGGACAAGTGCGACAGGCAGTTTTAAAAGATTCCCACCGAAGACAGTTAAGTAATGCTTTGCGACGCCGATTTATCTTTGCCGGCTTCATGAATGCTTGTCTAGCACCGATCATCGTCATCTATCTAATAACCATGTACTTCTTACGATACTTTAATGTATAAGTTGAGATTATCTCTATCCATTGTATCAGGCTGATAAAGAATTCAGGAGTATCAAAAAAACCCTGCTGCCGTTGGATCACGTCAATACACGCCTCTCGCTCTGTGGAAATTTCGAGAATTCAATGAGTTGCAGCATTTTTTTGATAGACGTGTAAACATGTCACATCCTTTCGCCTCGAGGTACTTGGATCAATTTCCTAAGGTCAAGGTAACTCAACTAGCTCGAATCTTATCTTTTTTTGCTGGATCTATAGTCTCAGTTCTCGCAGTAGTCACTCTATGGGACCCGGAGATGCTTACCAACTTTGAGCTAACGCCAGATAGACCTGTGGTTTTTTACATTGGAATTTTTGGTGCTATCTGGGCTCTCACCAACGGTATGATCCCTGAGGAGAACTTAGTTTTTGAACCAGAGTACGCTTTGCGGAATGTTATTGACTACACTCATTATATTCCTGATCATTGGCAAAATCGCCTCCACAGCAACGATGTCAAAGTGGAATTCTCCAGGTTGTATAAGCTGAAAATATTAATTTTCATAGAAGAAGTTTTTAGTATAATCATTACGCCATTCATTTTATGGTTCAGTCTCCCTAAATGCAGTGATCAAATCACGGATTTTTTTCGCGAATTCACTGTACACGTTGATGGAGTTGGCTATGTCTGTTCGTTTGCCGTATTCGATTTCAAAAAAGGCAACGGTAGAAAATTATCGGACCAGACTCCAGGAAGTGAAGATGTTCGAGATGATTACTATGCTACTAAGCATGGTAAGATGACTGCTTCATACTATGGCTTTATTGATAACTATCTCCTAAATCCCAAGACTGCAATTCAAGGTCACATTCCTCCAGGGACGCGTCAAAAATATTACCCCCCACCTCCCTTTCCTGGATTAATGTCGCCTGCTCTCATGTTGGAGACACAATACCCTCGCGTAGGCTATGGCAAAAAAATTTTAAGAAGCCGCAAAACAAGGGCTACATCTGCAAGCAATTATGGAACTTCTCCGCTACAATCTATTCTTCTTGATCCTGAGCATCAGCCTTCGAACTCAGGATTTAGAGGGCTAAACTCCTATTTTCGATTCAAGGCGAATTCGAATATTATTGAAGAGCCAATTGAAAATAATGGAAAAGTAGAACGTGAAAGTGAAAATGAAGATCCAGTTACTCGTCCGTACGAAGGCGTATTAGGACCTGGCGAATCTCGATGGCAAGTTTCACCTCCAAGAACCGTATTTTATGAATCAGAAGAAGATGAGGATTCAAATAAGGTAGGTGTCCTTGGTATGCTGTACCAGTTTCAAAGAGCCCAGAAAGATCCCGGAGGAGGTGTCAATATTTGATTTTTACATGTTTGTTGAAGTTCTATTCGATCTTAACTTTGGGGGCGTAATTTGGAATGGGAAGATACGACGAATGAAGGACCTTTTCACATACGAAAGCTCATCATCATCATTGATGAGACAGTAGGCATAACAGAACTTTAACGTTTGTCGTTATGTTAACAATTTCCAGGTTTAACTACTTTGAGATTAATTATTTTCGGAAATTTACATGTCACGAGCAATCACTTTAGCAGATAATTTTTTCCCCTTTAAAAATAATATGACTCAATTTCATATTATTTTAATCATTCCAGTGACGATCCAGTTAATTAAGGCTTACGATAGACCAGATTTTCGAAGAAGCTACTAGCCCAGGTTCTCTCTGTCATCTTTTGAATTCAAATAAGCGACTCCTTGATTCTCATGTCTCTCTGTTTCTACCGAGCGATGGCAAGAGGGTCTCGGGCTAACTAAAACTCCCTCTTGGAAACTAAATAAGACTCTCTCTCTATCGTAGTTCATCAGTACCCTACGCTCTTATTTTACGCACTAACGCTTCCGACTCGAAGTAGTGAACAACAATCAATTGAGTAAAATAAACCTGATTAAAACCATTAAAATTAGGCATTTCTTTATCGACCTGAAGTATCCATATACTATGATCAGCTTTGCTGCAGTTGTCACACTTCCGGGTGATTGCTGGCCCCAGATTCTCACCTCTAATATTCCTGCGCTTTTTAGTGTCAACCTGCGCCTCTGATTCCTTTTGAGTCAAAATTTTATTTATCTCTTCTTGAATAAGTGTTTTTCCTTGACTCAAACAAGTTTTTTTGGCCCTTCGACGCCTACTAGGGTTTATCATTTGCCGCCCAAAGGTTCAAGAGCTCTATTGGCGTAAGAGTCATCTCATATTCCACTTCCATAATCTTATTTACCATTCACTTAGTTAATCAAAGGATTTATATTGACGAGATTTTTTGATGGTTACTGGTCAAGGTGACTATCAAACTAACTATTGCAAAAGCTTCTACAGAGTTGTATGGCATCTGAGTTACCCTAAGATTTGGCTTTGGTAAAAGGGAACCTGGCTGGTATTAGCGCCTGCACTTCTATATCCAGCTTTTCCATAACAACACGTGGATTGAATCAGATCAGTCTGGCACCTCGAGAACTTCCCACCATATTTTCAGGCATGAAAGAAGTTGCAAGCGCGACACGAGAATATAATCTGCCGTATCTCACACATCATCTATGTGTGATGGGAGCCCGTGCACATTGAGATCCAGATCCAAGGCGTATTGAAATTTGAACTCTTCTTTAAGTTTGGTCGAATTTCGGAGATCGGGTCGGCGATTTTCTTATTCAGTTGGGCCGTTAAACCTGTGACGGAGACTTGTTTCAGGGATATTGAAAATATTTACAGCCATTAAGCGTCAGGGTGTTTTGAATGTTTGAGTCTCCTCAATGGTAAGGATAACTCGTGATTCTTTGGATAAGACACACATTTTAGGCTGAGGAATAATTGTGTGGTAAAGGAGATTGTTAATATGTCGGGAAAGTGCGTCAGTTACCTATGAACTATCTTGTATATCTAAGAAGTACAAGTTTAAAGATTTGATTTTTCACAAGTATTTGGATATAGGATTGCATTTGAAGAAATTGCACTATCAAGGAGCTAGAAAGGTGTGATGCGCTTCGTGCTTATACAATGCTACAAAAGATTTGTATTTTTATGTGATTATCAGTGAAAGGAGATAGGCTATCTTAAATCCTTCGATCGATGGCAGTGATCTAACATCTCCTCAGGCGATAATTTCTTTAGGGAATCCGAATTTTATTTTGATTTGATTCGAATTTCTTACGTATCAGGCCAATTCCCTACACCCAAGAGGTTTGATACTGGTGTGCGATCCCTGAAGGTTCACTACTACCTATGAAAATGACCATAATCACTATTGATATACGTTGAAAGAAAAAAAGATAGAAACTCGAAAATTATATCTATCCAACATCGTCGTGCGCCTGGCCTACATCTCTTAACAAAAATAAAATGATGATTATTTCCTCAAAAAGGCTCAACCCCTACTCGATTTACGAATGGCCCGCGGTAACAAGCTGATACAGTTAAATATAGACAGAAATCCTCACATCCTTTTCTGCCAACATTTCCCGTCTTCCCGGTGGTAGTACATCCTTCACATTTCTCCAATTGTGTAAAGCTAAGCGATATTCTGCAAAATGTCATGGCCATTTATCTCCTCCACAAACACATTTGCCGTCCATGTTTCCATGACCAAACCTCTCATGGTAGCCCAATAAATTACTATGACCAGTTCTAGCGGCAATCAGTTGTCCTTAAGCTTTCCGGCTTAACAAAAGCTCCTCGGGGGGATGAGGTGCAGGTTTTACACCCATTTAAGCGTATGAGATAGATAAATTTTTGTTCCACCAATTTTGTCTCGATTGTAATATTTGTGTAGAGTGCCAGTCTTCTAGTGATGCAAAAGTGTCGATTCATACATGTTTGGAGTGCATAAGCGACGAATAACATTGTCACCTGTTGTGACACGGAAGCGAGTCAGACTCGCTTAATCTCGT
>MCBS01024639.1:2331-12387 GCA_003611235.1 Golovinomyces cichoracearum
GATATTTTTCGACGACTAAGTTCTATCGGCTCCCAATCCTTCATGCAAAGTCTCGCATCTATGTGCAGAAAGAACCTCAAGCACTCCTTCCCAGTCTCCAGAAATATATGATTGGCGGGTCCGTGCTAAGATGCGGCAAGCTGCAGGTTATCTTCGGCATACTCATCGCGGATAAACTTTTATGCGAATTTTCAGTAAATAAATCTGATGCACAGAAAAGGGCTGAAAAATACAAAGGTTTGTGAATTCAGCCTTGAAGGCGTTAGCCTTGTGGGAAGAAAGGCTCCTGGCCTGTGACAAAACTTCGTTTTACCAGGGCAGAGAAATCTATGCCATCAAGTGCATGTCCAGTTCCAGTAAACGCCCATCAATTTTAAGGCGCTCAAAGGTTAATCAACAAGATAACAAGAGTTAAATCTTACAAGAGGATGATCCTGATTCTGAGCAGCAGACAGGTTTTGAGGAAATAGACAGCAGTAATGAAGAGGTATGTGCTCTTACCAAAGAACAAATCAAATGTGTTCCACCATCTTTGTGGCCATCTGATACCGCTTGTACTTACCACATGTCTGACAAACTCGATATTTTTATTCAACTTACTCCAATTAATCGTCGGACCATATGAGTTGGTGGGGGAGTTATGTACGCGAAATACAAGGGAGTGGCGAAACTTGTTTGTAAACATGGATCATACACTATTCTTCCAGATACTTTATATGTTCCTGGACTGGGTGTCAATTTACTATCAGCAAAACGTACATGTGAGGCTGGGCTTGTAGGATCTTTTGACGAAAGTAACATGTTCTTTAAGAGCGGAGACAAAGTAATGATCCATGCCAAAATGAACCAAGGATTATATATCGTGAGCCATGTATCTTAAAGATTAGAACCTAGGATGACTAAATCTCTCATTTTTACTGCGTATAATGCCTTGGATACACTATCCAATATTGAAAATTGTAAGCTTCAATTACCTGAGTTGCCACTGGCTACAAGTTATCAAACAAAGAACCGTGAAAGAAGCCACTCAAAAGAAATTGAACAGTATGACCTTGACAGATGTGTGCTCTGGTACCGGAGGTTTTCTCACCTTGGACCGGAGAAATTGTGCGGTCTTCATAGAGTAACCACACTCAGCGATGCATTAAAAATTCCTAAAACAAAAGAGATGTGCGACGTGTGTCAGTTGACTAAAAATGACAAATAGAATACCTCGACAACTGGCTGATCGTAACAATTTTAGGCTCGCATTAATCTATTTTGATATCGCTGGAGCATTCCCTATATTTCTTCGTGGTCATCGATAGTTTCACGAGAAAAATCTGGATTGTTCTTCTTAAAAAGGCGACGCACATCGCTGTCTTCGATCATTTAAGTGTACCGTCGAAAACAGACTGGCGAGAAAATTAAAGCCGCAAGTAGTGACAATGCACCCGAACTTTTGCTGGCAGTAGAAGGCTGGAAAAGAGATGACGGCGTGGAGTCACAGTCCACTGTTCCAGCTTCGCCACACCGAAATGGTCCAGCTGAGAGAAACATCCAAACAGCAGAGGCTAATATGAGCTCTATGCTAAAAGATGCAAATTTACCACTCGGATTTTGGGATGAGGCTGTTGAAGCTGACGCTTACATTAGAAATCGTACAGCAACTAGGCCACTTATACTTGGAAGCATCACGTCACCAGAAGAAGCTTGGCCTGAAAGAAGGCCATCAATTAATCATATAAGAGTGTGGGGAAGTAAGTGCTATTTCTATATTAACCCCAAGACGATTCCTGCTGGGCAAAGAAAAGATAAACTTGTAGATCGAGGTAGAGTTGGTGCATTCATGGGCTATTCAACGACAACGGACAAGCAATTCGAAGTCTACTCCCCAGATCTTGGCTACACTACATGTGTTAGCGTCATCAAAGTGGATGAGAAAACAAAAGGAGGATTAATTGACCTACGCCTCAGAAATAACGAATCTGGACCTCAAGGAACCTCAAATTTCATGGTGGATCGAAAGCCTCGTGGTGGACCACCCAAGTGTTCCCCAAATACTATGTTGTGGAATGACGTCATTAGACGTGACTAGAGGTTGGTGCTGTGACTGGGATTGATTACCCCTTCAAGTTCTGGACATACAAGTAATATTTCCGATACTTTTGTTCAAAAAAAACATATTTCTGATTTACCACATGAGCAAAAGAATCATGAGGAGCTATCAACTATCCCTTTTCCAGAAATTGATTCATCCGCTCATCTTCAAAAATCAGAAGCTCAACAGGTTCAAGACTTAGAAAAAGATGAGGTGATTCTCCCACCGAAGCTAAATGATGACACTCCTAGAATTAATGAAAACGAAACCCCATTTGTGACATCTAGAAATTAACCGAATGAAACAGTCTCTACGTATGATTCATCATCCTCGCCAGCAGTAGACGACGAGATCGAGGCTCCCCATAGTATGAAAAAATCAATTACTGGGTATGGTAATCATGGTCTTGAGTTGTTAAATGGTATAAAACGTCAATTCCCTTTCGATAATCCGACGAGTCATGAACCTGAAGCTAAGCGAGATCCTCGTCGTTCACAAGGCAATATGAGGATGAGATACTTCACTTGAGGAGCCAAGCGACGATCTCAGCTGAATGAAACGCTCGAAGATGAGAAGGAGTCTAAGCTTATACGAGCGCTGCTTGCTCAACTCAAAATAGAAAGAAAAGATTTTGAACATGCATTTTCTGCTTTTGCTTATCCAGCCAAAGAAATCCGTGGAATTAAAATCCCGTCATCATTCAAAGAGGCTGTACGAGATGAAAAATCGGGAAATTTTTGGAAAAAAGCCATCAATGATGAGTTGACGACTCTAATGTCAAATCAGACATGGGGAGAAGTCCTTCTAACAAAGCAAGAAATTTTAATATCTACGAAATGGGTGTTTACTATCAAAACAAATTTGGATGGAACTCTTGACCGATTTAAAGCAAGGCTTGTTAAGCGTGGATTCTCACAAAATTCTGGTCAGGAGTATAATGAAACGTTTGCACCTACAGTTCGTATGGACACGCTGAGAATAATCTTGGCTATTGTTGCTGCTGAAGACTTGGAGTGCTGCCAAATTGATATCAAGAATGCATTTACAGAATCTGAGTTGAAAGAAGAGATCTACTCATCAGCTCCATGTGGTTTAGAAGTTAAAAAGGGATATGTCCTAAAATTAAGTCGAAGTTTGTACGATCTAAAACAAGCTGCAAGAGATTGGAACTTGTTGATGAAAAAACAATTGCTCAAATGGGGTTTCATCCAAACGCCAGCCGATCCTTGCTTTTTCATCCATCCCAAACAATCTATTCTTCTCCTTATTTACGTAGATAATATTGTGGTTGCAGCTAGAAATAAGGATGAAATCCAATGGTTCCATGAGATGTTGAATCCCTGCTTTAATGCCAAGGATCTGGGGGAGATTAGTAAGATCCTTGGGGTAAGGGTAATTCGAGATCAAAAGAATCGAGCCATCTATTTAGATCAATCACAATATATAACTACAATTCTGGAAAAGTTCGGTATGATGGGTTCTTCCTAATTCAAAAAAGCTACTACGCCTGTTATCGGATATGATTCATTACGTCCCTCAAAAAATGATGATATACGTATTGATATCAATGTATATCAAAAAGTAATTGGAAGTCTTATGTTTGCAATGATCATGACCAGGCCAGATATTGCATTCGCAGTTGGAAGGCTCAGCCAGTATATGTCGGACCCTGCCGAACACCATGGTCATGCCCTTAAACATCTAATGAGATACCTTCGATCAACTATAGATCAGAAATTGTGTTATGGACTTGGGGGAGATAGTAGACTTATCGTTTACATCGGTTCTGACTGGGCGAGTGATATTACTGACCGAGTAAGTTTCTCCGATTGCGTCATTAAACTCTATGGCGGTCCCATCTCTTGTTCTAGTAAGAAACAACGATCAGGCGCGACCTCAAGTTGTGAATCTGAGTATATGGCTTTGGCAAACTGCACTAAACTAGGACAATGGGTTGCAAATATTCTCCGTGCGCTAAAGCTAAATAAATAAATGGGAGAGAACAGCAACTTGGTACAAATAGGATGTGACAATCAGGGAGCGATAGCATTGACAAAAAATCCCCATCTACATGAACGATCGAAGCATATTGATGTCGCGTATCACTTTATTCGCGATTTGACTGAGAAGGGTAAGCTAATAACTGAATACATTCCAACCAATGAAATGGTCGCCGACGGGATGACCAAGCCTTTACTTTGAATTGCCTTTGAAAAGTTCAAGGATTACTTAGGTTTTAGATATGATATTAGCCCTATGGGAGAGTGTTGAAAATAGTGCTAAACTCATTGGGCAGAAATCATAGTCGTGTAATAGATTTTTAAGGTCAGGTCATGTATTAGTTGTAACCCCGGTATCTTTATTAGTAATTACTGGTCCACCCAAAAGGTTAAAAGGACCAATCATACCCAAGTAGTTCACTAGTCAAACAAAAGGTACAGGTTCTTCTTATCATTGTTTCCCCTTCCGGTCCCGTTATCTGTCCCTACACAATTCAGTCATTCTAGTTGGGTATCACATTTTAATAGCTACGGTTTTTTCCATCCATAGCACATTTGACCGAATCAAGTCTAGTGATCTTTCGTTTCCATACATGGGTTTGTATAGAGGGTCAAAAGAACTCAGAAGCGTATATAATTCGATAACTGAACGTAAAGCTATTACCGTTCTTTGAGTTCTATATCTACAAGTAGATCTCTTTACATCTCCTGATCGTATCCGCCAATGTTAAATCCTTACCGAGTCGTTGCTCTTTAGTTCTTCCCCTTCGAACTGCTGCTCTGCCTACACCTTTGCATTCATCCTTAAACAGACCATACCTTACACATCGTTTCCGTATGCAATTCCTTGTATTATCCTTCCCAATACCACATATTACATTATCTTTTACACATGATTCGACTTCGCAATTTACTGTCCACCTACTGTTTGACTGCAACTTAATCACTTTCATTGATTGGTCCTAGTGGCCAGTCTTATTCCAGGCACACTCCGTTACAGTTTGCCACCGTTTAATAGGTTAATTTCGATTGCTTGGGTCCACTATTCAATAAAGTCTCCTAACCAAAACTACAGCCTCTTTACGGATCCTACGAGGTATACCTATAGTTGAAGTTTCCCATTAATAGCATTGAAAATAGTGTAAATTGAATATCTTTGAAAAGCTTTTTTCTGCGTCTTGTGATCGAGTAGAGGCATTATACACACTCTAGATATCAAAGATCAAGTTATCTAGAAAACGGAATTTGAAAGAGCAGTAAGTAGGCAGCGGAGCGTGGAGCACGTTTGATTCCATAACGAGAAGGCCAATTGGGTATTATCCTAAAACAGGAATTAGATTGATGCATGTCCATTAAGCCAAAAGGCCAGACCAGAATCATGGAATTGCTGATGAAAGGGTTATCTCCATGAACATAAATTGTACAGAAGAGAACTGTTGTGATGGGCGCAAACAAATGATGGAATTATTGTAACGTGATATCATTGCTCAACTTAGCCCACAAATGTAAATATATCTCTGCTGCTTAGCTTATTATAGGACAATCCAATCAAGTTAATACACAAGGTTACAACAAGAGCCTGGACAACCTTGACAATTCGGAGTTAATCATTCTTACACATTTATCTGAGACTTTTCCTACGTAGCTTGTCACTCGAGGTAGTGAATTATTATCTGGCCATGACAGGAAGGTACGGAAGGCAGGATGTGAATTCATGAGTGACTAACTGGCTTGATTATCCTGCCAGCGCTATTGAATGGCAATAAATTTTTCTTTTGACTTGTGGGCGAGACCTAGAGAAATGTAATGTGATAGTCATCCTCATCCGAAGTGCAGGTATGGAAAATAAAAGCCAGTAGAGTTGCGATATTTAAACTCGATCTTATAATAAAATTATTCTGTGTTTTCTTGTCTTGGTTCTGAGATTTGAATATGTTTTTCTGATGAATTGGCAATGTTTTTATTCATTTATAATCTACCGATCGCATGAGCCGTGGCAGATCCACCAGCAGCTCGAGCTGCACAATTCTGACGTGCATTTAATTTAGTGAGGACTTTGTTGACTCTGTGTGGTCTCGATGGGCACTCTAAATTGTCAACTACATGTGGCCAACTGCAATCAACGCATCTTGAGGGAAATTTATAAGATAAAAAGGCGTTCAGAAATCTGCTAGCATGCCCTGGCTAAGAGCACTGAATACATCAAGTGATTCGAGAGCAATTTTAGACGTGATGAAAAACCGTAGAAATTCTTGTGAAGCGTCAATGGCCTTCTAACAGAAAGTTCTTGAACAGTTGTAAGGGAGCCAAGGAAACGTATTAGTCATGGCCAGTTAGGTTTGTCAGATAACTAGAATGATAAAACGACCTCTCTATTTGATTCGAAATTTTTTTTACTTTACTGTATGTTAGGCCCAAACAGGGCGACAATCAGCTTATATTTCTATTTCCTCCAATAAAGCCATGTTATCAATTTGAAGGCCACTAATGGTTATATATTGGAGAGTCTTGGTGACAGGTTAGACTACACTTTTCGTCCATGCTTCTTCTTTCTATCCTCTAGTAGCAGAGAATACTACTATTATTTTTTCTTTAGCGAGGTGAATCTTGTGTACGTTAGAATCGTCTCCGACTAGTGCAACACCTGAGCTTGTTTCACTGGTAGCCTTGATACAAAAAGGGCCATCAATATACACATTTACTTCTTTCGTTTACAAAAATATTTTGTATGTTTGCGTTGGGTTGTTTTCATGTAGTCTTCTCATGATTCTACAGTTTGTTTGGAAAGTTCATAGGTATTCTATGCTCTCCTTGTTTAGTATTCTTGGTCGGAGTTAAGCATATTGTTCGAGATCTCTGCACAAATCTTCTATGAGATATTTGTCAGAAGCCGAGGCTTTTTGTGCATTTTCGATGTAGATTGGCATATGGAGTATATGAGACTTTAATTGATGAGGTGCGTAGCTGCTAGATCTTCCATAGTACAAAGTAGGAATTTTTCAAAATTTCCACTGTTTCAGACCAGATCTTTTGTACACCAGAAAGCATTCTATCAATCGCTTTTGCGATTGCTGAGATTATTTTTTCTTGAGCGATACGAGTTGCTTCTCTCACTGTGATAACCTATTCTAGCGGAGTGGCTAAAGAAAAAGGAGAGAATTCTATCTGTAGTCTTTTTTGGTCTGTTGTGGACTGTGCCATCCTCTCAAGTGGGACACATAAAGTATGAAAAAAATTTAGAACACATCATCCTCAAAGCTACAAAGTGCCTATCCGGCGCCCAAGTGTTCCCGGTATCGAAATCTTAACCAGCTAGGTACTTCGGGTCGGAATGCATTCACCATGACCCAATGGCTGTGATTTATGGGAAAAATCATATGAGAAAACATATGTGGAAACAAAGCCTTGGCCACTACTCCTGTGCTCTTTTACAATAAGCAGCCACTATCTCCCCCTCCTAAATAAAGCTATGTAGGAATCTAACCTACCACTCCTACAAAGTCCAACCAGCGCCTGACCAGTTGCGCCAAACGCCTTTTCACATCAGAGTTTGTTTGAGTGTTTTTTTTGAAGTGCACAGCTCTTCTATTTGCATACCTGGGACGAGCGTGGGAGGCTTTGTTGAGAGGACACTGGAGGGTTGTACTTAAGAAACAAAGACGATCTAGACCCGCAGAGCTGATGGGGACCCGAAGAGGGCGTTTGCTTTTTCCTTTGAGAATGGATTCCCAGCCGCCATTATCAGGAGGCGCAGAATATGACTTAATTCCCCAAATGCCTGAAGAGAACGTAGTTATAGGAGTTGAAGTAGAGGATGAAGTATGTATTTCGGTAATGTAAGAATTGATAGCAGCGATTGAAGATGAAGCAGCTGTCTAGCAAGTGGGAGGGGAGGATATGAGGTTGACGGCCTCTGGCTGAGTCCTCAAGTACGATAGATTAAAGGCAACTGATCTAGCACCTAGAAAACCCTCTGTAAGAAGCCGCAAAACGCCTGGTAAAATGTGTTATTAATAAGTTTTTTAAATAATTAATTTAATCGAATTGATTTTGTAATATTGAGATAATAGGGTGGAAATTGTCAGGGACTATCCTAATTATAGGTCGGTAGTTGCACGATTTTCTCTAAGCCCGTGCATGGCCAAATGAACACAACAAACATTTTCAGGTCATACTTTGCGAAAGATTTGTGAGTGCAGATATCTATATTTCCACCACTTGGCAGAAGTTTCCAAACGTTAGATGTCACTACATGAACCACATATAAATTTTCTGTCATGGCAACAGGTGTTTTTGTTATGCCTGGTGATTCTGTAGATGCTGATATTCTCCCTTCGCATCCAAAACTACCTCTAAAAGTTGGGCCAGGGTTGCTGCATCTGCCGCCAAATACAATTAGTTCCACAGTTGCCGGCTATATATGTGTAGATCCGAGAAAAAATGCTACCTGGATTGAACATAAGGGCAGTAGAGTAAGATTTCTTCTCTTTTCCGACATGAGATCTGACTCGCATAGTACATTCCAACAACTGGGGATCTAGTCATTGCAACAATTCAAAAATCTGCTACTGACGTATATTACGCCTCTGTTAGCGATTATACAGCATACGCATCACTTCCTCAATTATCATTTGAAGGTGCATCTCGTAAGACACGTCCACAGCTAGCCACGGGTGCTCTGGTCTATGCTCGCATTTCTCTTGCAAATAAACACATGGAGCCTGAGCTAGAATGTGTTTCTTCGTCAACAGGAAAGTCAGAGGGGCTGGGACCCCTAGTGGGTGGCATGCTATTCCCTATATCTCTAATGATGGCAAGGCGCCTTATGCTGCCAAAATCAGCAGAAAACGGCAAGATAGTTCTCTTAGAAGAATTTGAATCTGCAGGTATTGCTTTTGAAATTGCCGTAGGTCGAAATGGTAAACTCTGGGTAGACAGCAAGTCAGTCAAAACCACACTCGGGATCGGAAGGGCAGTACAGACTGTCGACTCTAAATTTCTCAACACTAAGGATCAAAGAGAATTGGCAAGAAGAATTGCAAAAGACATGTAGACGTTAAATTTATTATAATCTTATGTTATTATTGGGAGTTTAAAATTCACCGCAGGAGTGTCTTTCTCCGTGTTACTTTTAAAATTTGTGGCGTTAGTTTTTTAGGTCTCTTCATGCTCTCTTGACTGATCATGAATTTACTGTGCTATACTAAGTCTAGACATAACACCAAGCCTTCTCTCTATTCCATACTGCCGGGAAAAGAACCTTCAAAAAAGTGAATCAGAATCACACGTCCAAAGCCAACTTTGATCAGGAAGCAGTAAATAGGATTTTCCAAAAACGGCAATATCGTCATCTTAAACAACAGGTCCCTCGATGTGTAATAGAATGTTGGTGAAAATATACAACGCTTCGTTGATACCTAACTAATAAGGCCTAAACACTCGTTTGCATACTAGTAACCGTCTCATCATCGTAGCTACGGCGTCGTTTGGGTCCTATTCATTAACGCTTTATCAGCGGCTGAGTCCGTTCCACATGTCGTTGCATTGAATTTTCTGACATGACTATTTTTTTCTAGTCCTTCAATGTGTAGGCCTTCTCTATCTAACAGAATGAATTGGGTAGCTCTGTGTTAGTTTTGCTAAAGAGTTTTTTTGGAGAGACAGGAGCAACAGAGATGGCAAGAACTTTTGAGGAATGTCTTGTTTGTTCGTCCGTACTTATATTGTGCCGGCTTTAGCAAACGTCTATTTTAGATGACGTTGATAAAGGATCTTAAGAATATACAGTCCTCCAATCTACAGCAGTGCCAGTCAGTGTCAAATTTATCCCCTTACACCATCCAGACTCAAGTTACTTTGGGTCAGATAGATCGGATAGGTTGGAACGCATTCACCATGACCCAAGGGCCACGGACTGAGGGAAAAAACCATATGAGAAAACCCAGTGGGAAAAACCCATATGGAGACAAAACCTCA
>MCBS01024640.1:0-11986 GCA_003611235.1 Golovinomyces cichoracearum
CCACTATACCATCCGACCCCTCCTCTGGGTTATTATTCATTGTTGATTGGATATTGGCATTACGCCATTCGTTAAGATAAAACTTGCGGACTTCTGGCGTTTCGATTTATCGCTTAATCAAGTCTAAAGCTTGTTGCAATGAAAGATCACTCCTACCAGTAATATACTGGTAGTAAAACTGATATTTCTTTCCAGTTAACATAACTGAAAGAGCTTTACTGTAGTTGTCACGATTTAGCCCAATTTTTCCACAAAAATCGTAAAAGATATCAAGCTTTTTATGAAGATAATAGTAACGTTCACCACTATACTTTTTGTTTTCGTCAGAGTGGATTTTAATTAAATCCATGATCTGACGGGAAACCTGAGCTTGATCATGGATGGATGCAATTGATTTCTCATTGGATATTGATTGTTGCTACAGCTGTCCTTTCTTTATACTTTGTGACTGTAGTTGTGGCGATGCAGCCCGTACTAGGTTTTTTTGTCGGAATGTAGGCGCCGAAGTAGACTGATTCAAACGAGTTGTTTCGAAATAACAATTTGTTACGGTACTCTCTTCGGAAGTTGTAGTATGAAACGCCGGGCTATTATTTGTAAGGGGTTTTCGAATTACAGGCCTCACCCCATTTCCACGTGTAGTTATTCAGGGTGTAGTAATTTCAGGGATTATATTTGCAGTTAATACAAATAACCGGATGCCTATTACAAGTATCAGGATTTAGGGTTGACGGATCTCGCTTATGTTTAATAAATTTGTAAGGGGGTTGGCGAGCCCTAACGATACAGGCGGTACACTTGGTATATAGAAGGTTTTTCTCCAGAGATTAAAAAGGAGGGAGAGAGACCGAATATGTGAACTATTGTCTTATTGTTTTACGCGCGTAGTCTTTTTCAGTTAACGTTATTTTATTTCGACTCTCACAAACAATCAATTAGATCGAACATCTATAAGAAGTTTTACCGACATCTTTGGTTTCAACGAAATATCTTGATGATGGATGGAATCCATCGCGCTTTCTTTTTTGTTCAATCTCGCTAGCTATCCATTCGTGCCGCTCATCAAGCGCTAATTCGAGGTTTTTCGGCAAAGTATTTCGATCCGATGCGACGAAGCATCCACGTTTCCTGAAAGTTTCATGAAAAATTCTAATAATATCACGGTTTCCTTTACTGAAGGCTTCTTTGGTCCACGATTCTAAATCCTCTTGATACGTCGGACGCATTAGCTCGTCATAAATATCAGCTCTTTGATAGTATATGATTCTGTTAAGTAAATAGCCATTGATGTTCTTGGCACTGTCGATTGATACAATGCCTTTTTTCCAATCGTTATTAGCATATTCTATAACAATTCAAACTTCACTAGCAGGCCTTTGGACGATATTTCCGGTACCTGTACAACAGTAATTTGATTTGACATTTTTATTGGGTGTGTTATTGACGTAAATTGAGTCACACTAACAAATCTAACAGTAAATCGTTAGGAGTAATGCTCGTCAATTCAGTTTTAGCACAAGGGTGTGTCGTGTGTCCGAACCACGGCCTTGTCTCTTCCGTGAACTTAGCTAATCTGTGGTTTCTACCACTAATTAGTGTAGGTTTCATAGGGTACAGTAAAATAGTACTGGGTATTCAAGTAAGTGCATCTATCTATCTATCTTTCCTTGCCATTCAAACACGTGTGTGTGTGTACTATTCATCATCGGATGTGGGCCAGGCCACCATCCCATATGGGGTATAAGACGTATGAAGGATGTCTAGAATACATGATCTTTTAAGCTACAGCAATGCCCATCCGGTGCCCAACTTTTCCCATTACCTACGTCTGAGCCAGCTAGTTATATCGAGTCAGATGAGTAGGAACGCATTCACCATGACCCAAGGGCCATAGACTGAGGGAAAAAACTACGCGAGAAAACCCAGGGGGAAAAACTCGTATGGAGAGAAAACACCAGCCATTCCTCCCGTACTCTCTTACGAGAAGCAGCCTCAGTCTGCCCACTGAATAAAGCCACGTAGGAATCCAACCTATCATTTCTAGAAAGACCAACCAGCGCCTGACCAATTGCGCTAATAGCCTTTTCACATTGGGGTTTGTCAGTGTTTATCTGGTAATGAAAAACTCTTCTCTCTGTATACATGGGACGATCGTGAGAGGCTTCTTTGAGGAGATGCTGAGGGAATTTACTTGAGAATCAAGGAAGATCGAGACCCGCAGAGATAGATTAAGATATGAGGAGTAGTTTTCCTTTCTCTTTTTCTCTGTTTTTCTAAGATTAAAGGTCCACGGGCGTCACCAATAGGAGGTGCAGATTAGGATTTGACGCGTTATTATGCGATGTACGCAGGTATCGGCAAAGGATTAGCCTTCTCAGTGTTATGCTCAGAGCGATAAGCACGAGCCTGTCACAAATAGAATTAAGTAAAGTACAAGTCCATAACTTAGGGATCAGGCCTTGAATTGATCATCTGAGACTTTGCTTCTCAATTATTGTCGCTTGCTGTACATAGCCCATTCGGCCCTGAAAGAATCAAGAGTATAATTTTTTAATTGTGCTATTTGAGTCTAAGACTATATAAAAAATGTAGGTTCTCTCTGTCTATAGGCCAGATGTGTCGATGTCTCCGGTATAATACAGCTTCCTATGTCTACTATGTGATTCCTGTCCATCAGTAATGCCCCCACAAGCCTTCATTCGATCACACACTTAGAGAAACTCTTTGCCCTCATTATCCTTCCTCTCCTATCGAACAAAAGATGTCCATTAATGAAGGTGTAGCTGCCGGGAAATTTTGTAAAAATCACTGTGTGCAGAGCTCCTCTGCTACTGCCATTAGGACTAAGTCCGAGGATATAGCTAACCTTCTGTAGCGTTCGGAGAAGCCATCCAACGGAACCACAGCAGACCTGTGTATACTAAACAATGCCTCTCTGGCCTTCTAGCGTCCTCTTATCCCCACCCATGATCCGTGACTCGGGACAAATCCAAAGTCGTCAAAAGATAACAGAAAAGTCGTGGTATATATTGATTATTTTGAGGAAGCCAAGCCCATCCATCTAATATAGTTACAGACATGGAGTAGTTGAGTAACTCATACAATTAGATTGATCCTCCTGGCTAGCGAGTAAAATTTATAGATGGCAAGTAACGATATTAGTGATGAGTCGAATGGTTTGACGAAAATTTTGGAAGGATCTTAGACTTTGCTATCGTGAGCTTTTTGTGCACCCTCCGCTGGGTAGCATTTATTGAATATAACGAGAGCTTCTCAGACTATCATTATAGCGTTTTGTACCTCGTTTCCCCTGCTCTTTCCCGTTATCATTAACGCCATCAATTTGTTTTTGGGATTATTGGATTCGTATCTTTCAGGACGAATTGGAAATAAATCAGTTGGAAGATTTTTATGAATTTGACTCAATCTTGGCTCTACTGAATCTTGTAAGAGAGATGTAGGTTCGTAAGGGACACCACGTACAGGTGTTGAGTCGTCTACCCCCTCAAAGCTAGGAGTTGTTGACAACCAAAGAATACCTATATCTTCTTTTCGGCTTCGTTTCCAAAGCGAATTTTACTTGCTAGTCCCGATATACCCAGTAACACACGGATCCTTTTTATCCCCATCGCGCCTAGTTGAAGAGTTTGTCTCTATTGACCAGTCTTGAGAAGAAGTTTTTCCAGAAAATGGTACTGTTGCTACGACGTTATTTACATTAACTGTGGTTTAATGGTGACTGCTTACATGGCAAAAGCACTAAAATCGGGGTAAGTCCGTAAAACTGTTGGGAAGATTCTTTATCGTTTCATTGAGCACAGTAAAACCTCTATAACGCTATAGTCCAAAACCCTAAATTTGAGGTCTCTCTTGGTTGAAATTTTAAGCACACCAATAGAAACCTCAAATTTAGGGTTTCGGACTATAGCGTTATAGAGGTTCTACTGTATAACGTTCAATATATACCTAACAAGAATTCATTGATTAGTAATCCAAACGAGCTTTGCCAGTCTTGCAACCCGATTCTACTGTCTAGCAAATGAATTTAATGGACAGTAACTGTATATAACAATAGATAGAGGGTATTCTCTGGGAATTATGACCTTTGGAGGCATTAAATACTATGACGTCATAATGACGTTACGCGTCAACTAAACACGAACAATTCGTTCTCCTATTCAAACAAGAAAAATAAAATATTTATTAAACCACTGTTTACTGCATCAAAATCTGTTGACTGGAATTTCTGACTGATACGTTTAGAAGTGTTTTGCTTCCCAATGATAAGTCAACTATTTTGCCGGGGGGTTAAGACAGAACCAAATAAAACGCTCAAGACTAAGGCGCTAATTTGTGCAAATTTATGTAATTTGGTACTGTACGTAAAGGAGATTAATGTGGCTTAGTGGTGATAAAAGTCTATAATCTTATCTCACCTGTGCAAGCTTTCGTAAAGTATCAAATACCATCGAAAGGTGTAATGCTAAAACTCACCACGAGACTAGTTTCAACAAATGCCGGCAACCAAGATATATGGGACGCAGTTGAGGTAACTATTCTAATGCTACACCAAGCAATGAACCATAAATTCTTCGAGAAGCAAATGCTTAATAATACATCCCAAGATGGAATCTCAAGGGTATTTATACCCCTGAGACCCCGATGATCACATTTATAATTGATTCTCTTCCTAAATCCACGTGATTACCTCTTTATAGTATCCAACAACACCAACAAACCATCATATCATTCAAAGAGCAAATGTATCGTCAGGCTATCTCAAGACTGGTAAAGTTACTACCCAAAGGTCGTATGACCTTATCAACTACCGCCCGAGTTATGGCTAGTGGAGATACGGGTGCCCCAAGAGCTGGAGGGTCAAGGGCTGAGTATGTGATTTCTGTATCCAGATCCTCATATTCGTGGACTGACTAACAAAATATGAAATTAGTGACTCCTTTTCTAGCAGAGAAAAATCGAACGAGAACTTGGGCATAAGAATTCGTGAGAGAGAAAAATTGAATGAACTTCGGAATAAGATATCGGAGCAACATGAGCACCTCAACAGGCTTGAAGAACATCTGTAGGCCGCATTTCATTCTTTGTCCGCTTCTCGTAATATTAAAATTCAAAAAATAAATACTAACAGTTTTGCTCTCAGTAATAATCTTGAAAAAGATCGCGAAGGGAATAAGAAATAAATGGATGCCATATTAAGAAGCGATTTTCTGTCCAGATAATCTTACTGAAATTGTTATGACTAGTGACAATATTTCACGTTCATTCAAAAATAAAGCTATTACAAAAACATCAACTTTACTCAAGGTTTGTTTTCATGAAAAAAATTCATTTTAGCTGTTCAGAACAAGCATACGCTTTATCTTCCCTCTGTAAATTCAATACCATTTTTGGTGGGTCAGGCCTTTCGGAGGATAGCTCTCACCATTCAGTTGATCAAATATATCAAAATCCTCGACGTCAATAGTTTAAGGAGTAATTGTAAAGTGAGGTAAGAAGGTGAATTATTATTTTAGACCAGTTAAAGTTCATCGAATACAAATTGCAAGAAGAAACATTCATTGAAGTATACCCGCGGAGAAGCTTGAAACAAAACGGGATGAACTAAAGTAGCAGTAAGATATCAAAACTCCTGTCATTATTTATCTTTTGTGGTAGGACTTAACATCCAATATCGATACTTAACTGGTAACTCATTCAAACTTTAATGACTAGTTCCAAGTTGGAAAACTAACTACTATTGACTCAACTGGCTGTAATAACTACACTATTTATCTTCTGAGAATTGGTTTTACAAACGTTCTTAGGAAAGTATGATACGTATTGTTTTTCCAAAATACGTGAACCTCTCAGCAATAGAAGTGAGCATCTGATGCTTAATTTCCCCAAATTTCTTCTTCTGGGTCAGCAATTTATGACGAATGAAAAGGGTAGTATTTTTTAGGCCATTCCCTGGGAGCCAGGAGTTGAGGAAATACCTGGTAAATCGTCAGATATCTCTCCCATTCTTTTTTGTAACAGGCACCCTCAGTTTTCTTCTCGAATCAAGTTCTGTAAGGATCTAATATATGGCGCCTACGAAGTCCTATCAGCTCCCGATTGATTAACCTTACCCACTGAGCCATTACTTGATAAAAATTGTGAATTTTTTATTTGAATTTAGAGTTCTTCACCCTAGACCTCGGGGATGATGTTGGGGAGCTTTCTGGAGAGGGTGCTAGGGAATCGCTTTGTGGAGACGAAGAGGAACGAGACACGCTGAGATGGATTTTGGGGACCATCATGAGACTGAATTGCGGGACTAATTGCTCTGTGTTTGACTCCTTTTTGAGAAGTGATAAAGATCTCTGTCATCGTCATGAAAACGTGTAGAATGAAGTCTGATACCCTTGACTCGGATTGACATTACGGAAATCTTTACAGGTTAAACGTCAATTAGGAGTCTAATCACACAGCTATTTTTTTGAGCCATACTGCCCTGGCGTTGTAAAGTTATTAAAATGAATGAAAATATCAGATGAGACAGTTGTGAAGCTGATATCCTGGAGTCGAACTCTCTTAAAGAAAGAATAGGTTTTAGACTTATCTATTGTCGGATAATATATGGGCCTGTAATTTTTTAGAGTTAGTTGAGTATGATTGGGGGTCTCTATTACTACAGTCGCCATCTATTGTAAAGGAGTTGTATATCACTTGCCAGCGGCCATTGCTGTCAAAAAAAACGATTATCGGATTCGTTTTTTCAAAATTGGGAATGTTGACTCGGTTTAGAAATAAATAGTTGCATTCTTTGATCTTAAACGTGCAGACTCATAAAATAATTCTGGAGAGCCATTTTATATCTATTTGATGAAGACCGCCACTCATTCTTGACAATTTTCTATTGGCCAATTCTGCGTCTTAGTCTTTTGACTTGAATCTATTCAGGTCTTCTAGACTTGCACTAAAAGATATTAATATTAACCGATTTTGTCTAGAATGGTTTAGCTACGTCACCAACAATCCTACGAGTAAAAAATGAATCCCCACTGATCTATTTTTTTCTTGACAGAGCTTCTAATGTCGATAAATGAACAGCTCTTCCCAGTTTAGTTAGAAGTTACTAGATACCTGTTGCAGAACTGAAGAATTATTTATTTCCTCGTATTAATCTTGTTCATCCTGGGTCTCACGTCTTGGAGAAACCGTCTATTACGACTAGCTAATTAAATCAAATTCATATCCCGGAAATACCATCAATTTCCAAGAGCTACCGAACCGAGTATAAAGCTTTTTCATGATTATAACAGGATATCACAGCCGTCTTTTAATTCATTCATGTTCTTTAACCTATATTAAGCGATGATTCATGCCGGGAGGGTACCAAGTTTGTATTTGGTAAGTTTTCCGACATTTTTTTGATCGTACAGGTACTCATTTTGTGTGTACATTAGATGAGATCCCCGTTCAATAACACCTCTACGCCGTCAAAGACCGAGCATCTGGATTTTCTAATTATACCAAATGAGATTTTACACTCCCCTTAGCCGGTAAAAATAGGCTAGATAGATAGCGTCCATGGTATAATTAAACCTACTATGGCTTCAACGATATTGCCCGTTGAGATAAAGGCCGGATTAGTATCTATCTCTTAATTAAGGCAATGCAATGCCGGGGTCGAAAATGTTCACGTATTAGAGCTCTCTGATTGGTTTATGGAACTTGCCTAGTCGATCTGAGATATCTTAATGGTTAAGCCCCTAATCTAATAATGCGAAAAGTCTGTGCCCGATATCCTGGTCGACGACGAGAGAAATCGAATTGGATCAGCATCAAAGTATCTTGAGCTAAGTAACATAAATCATACATCAAGATGCAACAATGGATCGAATCTTGCATTGCATTTTGATGGTCTCCTGGAGGAGCGTTATTATATCTATTCTATCTATATCCGCTCTATTCTTCTCTGCAACTATGTTATCGCAGCAGTTTATCTCTCTAGCGGCTCTCGCATCAACCATTCGTACTGATGTGTTCCCCGAAGCATCGGTGCCCATTATATCGGGCACAACCACTGTTCCTCAGTATTTCCAAACTTCTCCTGAATTATGGGCTGGACCAACGGCAACTGGAAAAGCTCCCTTTCTCGCTCAAACTAACCCTGTCTTCTTTGAACCTACAGCATCTTTTACTCCTAACTCACCGCTGGAGACATCAATTCCAATTGTAGGAGCTCAGCCAGATCAAAATGTGTTTCAACTTATGGGTCACTTGTCCCCGTACTTTCCCAATCCTGATGGATTCGGAGTTAATGAATACCCTCTACCACCTGGTGCACGAATTTCTCAGGTTCAAGTAGGTATTTAAAACCAATCTTAGTTTATATTTTAAATCTTACCAATCTTTAAAGATGCTGTCTCGTCATGGAGCACGATATCCGACCTCAGAAAACTCTGTTGCAACTTTCGGCAAAAAGATTTCAGAACTTAAGGGAAAGTTCACTGCAAAAGGACAACTCGCTTTTTTAAATAATTGGAAATACGAACTTGGTCAAGGTGTGCTAGTACCTCGGGGTCGTCAGGAATTGTTTAACAGTGGCGTATTACATTACTACCAATACGGCCAGCTGTACAACCCAAACAGCAAGATAATAGTTAGGACTACTACTCAAGATCGCATGTTAAAGGTAAGAATCTGTAATCAATACACGGAAAATTTGAGAACTATACTAATTTGTATGAAGAGTGCAGAAAATTTCTTAGCCGGCTTTTTTGGCTTAGAGTGGACTCAAAATGCAACCATTGAAGTCATCATTGAAGCTCAGGGTTATAATAATTCACTTGCTGGGTATGACAATTGTTATAACTCCCACGGATTTCGTAGCGCTGGAGGAAATAATGCCTCCCACGAATGGAAGGAAATTTACTTACAAGATGCAACCAAAAGGTTTAACTTGATGTTAGAGGGAATGGAATGGAATACCATGGATACCTACGCAGCTCAAACCCTGTGCCCTTATGAGACAGTTTGTTAAATCCCAGGGTTAATAAATTTGAAGCTGACAAAATTATTAGGTCGCCTATGGTTATTCATCATTTTGTCAACTTTTTACGCTTGAAGAATGGAAAGGATTTGAATATAGTATTGATCTGTTTTTTGCAGGAAGTTCATCATTTCAATCACCGACTGCCCGTGCTGTGGGTATAGGATACGTTCAGGAATCAATTGCTCGCCTTCAAAACCATACACTTGGCTACTCCGGCTCTCAGATCAACTTGACGCTGGACAATAATACTGAAACTTTTCCGCTCAACCAATCTCTTTATTTTGATTTTAGTCACGATACTAACATAATGAGTATCTTAACTGCTTTTGGCTTCAAACAGTTTAACGCACTCTTACCAGTTGATCATCATCCCGGGCCTCACAATTTAACCGTCAGTCGCCTAACGCCTTTTGGTGCACGACTCGATATTGAGATTATTAAAACCCCCTATCCGCTAAATTCCCAACGGATATATGAGAAGTTGCCTAAAGAGACTACTTATTTGCACTTCATGTTAAACCAGAGGACTCTGCCGCTTGGTCTTAGCTTTCCGGAGTGTGATCCCGATCGACTTGATGGATGGTGTGAGTTAGATACTTTCTTAAGTGCCCAAAAAAATGCTACGCAATTAGCAAGATACGATTATGCTTGTAACGGAAACTATGACGCGGTACCTTGGGGGGGGATAGTAGATGGGTCCCCTGTCGGATAATCACGCCCTGTAAATACATTTGCCCGAAACAGACATTATAATTTAAATTATAAAGATTTAGGTTATTATATCTACCACTGCAATATTCGTGGCTTCCAATTTAAACATGTCATCTTGATTATAATTCAGGATTTTGATTGTAAATTAAAAATCTTGAAATCAAATCACTGAAGCTACAACAACCTTGTTAGGAGTACCTCTTTCAGATAGACTTTTCTTATCTTTTGTTTCCAGGGATCGTGTTGTCCCATGCTGACCACTAGCGGCCATAGCACTTCTATTCTGTTTCTTTGATTGCTTGGACTGTACTTTCCCTTCTTGATTTATCCCAAGAATTTCATCGACTTCTCTCGCTTGCGCCTCAAGGTCGATAAATCTCAGGCTCGAACAGGCTTGCTGGTAACTTCTAGCGGCAGTAATTTCCCTGTATACTGCTTGCTTGCCAGGAATTAAGTGATTAAGTAAGTATTTAGTGTTACCGAATCGGTTCTTGACCTCAAGGCAGATCTCCATGTATCGTCTAACTACTTCACTCCAGGGTAACATGCCTCCATCTTGTTGACTTCTGAAGCAACTTGGATTAGCTTCTGCTGCTGAAGCTATCATTGCACCATCAGCTCCATATTCGGCGATAAGTTTCTCGGCTTGTGTTCGATTTTCTACGTCACCATTCATTAGACAGGCAACCCCGTTCTCTTGACAAATTTTCACAATCATCTCCAAATGATCGCGGATCGCTCTTTCACGAGGGCGCATTTCTGTGGTCCGACAATGAACGGTCAGTCCCGTAATCCCAGTTTTGCATAAATTTCGTACTAGATTCGCTGTTGATTCAGGTGTGTCCAATAATCGTATCTTGACACTGATACCAATCTCAAATTCTGTAGTAATCTCTTTGACTAATGCCCTCAATATTGCACAAAGCTTTTCAGGTGTTTGTAAAAGAGCTGCGCCCATTCCACCGCTGGTGCTGAATGGTTTGGGACATCCTGCGTTTACATCTATTCCAGCTACGTCTCTCGCGACGATTCGCGCAGCTTCTACGGCTCGATCAGGATCCGAAGTACCAATTTGAAATATAAGACGCCTCGATTCTCTCTGAGGATGTAGTCGGAAGATAATGGACTCTTTCTGATCTTCACGAGGAAGCTTGGAACCGTTCGAAGGTAGGCGCGTAAAATCGACGGTGTTTAGAGATTTGTTGACCTTACGTGTCGTTCCAATCAGTGATCTATCCACTGTTTCGGGTCCTTTTTATTTTTGTAATAAAGAATGAAAATCAGTAATTACTTCAAAGCAAAATCAAATGAATAACTAAATTTTTAAAAGAGGTTGATAATATTTTACTATACCCCATACTAAGTCTGCTCCGTAGTGAAGAGCTAAAAGACGAGAAGGCAGTTCGCCGGACCTCACCATCGGCGCCAAGACAATTTTGCCACGATAATCAACTCCATTTCTGGGGATCGGAACTTTTTTGAATACTGTGGACATCGTTGTTCTTATCTGAGTTTTGAATATGAGAAGACGCATAGCATTTTCAGATAATCCAAAAGAGCTAAATGAGGTTGAGGTAATTAATTTTTGAATGAATTTGAATTTAACGAAGTTTGAGGGTTTTGTGAAAGTTAAGGTTAAATATCTCGAGACAACTCTTACATTTATCAGGCTGCAACTTCTATATTCACAAAAAGGTCATCAATCAAGAAGCATCAACTGTTCTGGAGGAGGTACCTTTGGGCAAAATTCTGAAAGTTTCGCCGGGCAGATTATCGGGGTTCCATGAATTTTGACAAATGTCCACATCAGTTAATTAGGCTACACTTGTTCAACTTGTGGTGGAAGAAGAATGCAAGGCTAAAGGATCAGCCTTGTTAAATAAAGTTATGTTGAATTTAAGATTGATTAAGCGGTTTATTTTAAGATTCTAAGCTAGATGCTCTATGCCCCCATTCGGGTCCAGGGCCGTGGAGCCGGTTAAGGATACCTCAAAGACGCAGAGCTCGACTCGTTCAAGTTAAATGTTCGAGGTAAACGGCCTAGTTCGAAACATAAATAACAGAAGTCAGAGGTCAAGTGGCTTGTATTTGAATGCCTGTAGGAAGGGGGATCTGTAACGGGGGATAATGGTTTCAAAGATGGGACGTGAGATGGCAGTTGAGAGCATGTATATAGAGAAGAGATCTTGGGAGAAGGGGAAGGGACGTTAGGGAGATTTCAGCGGCAGTTTG
>MCBS01024641.1:0-12395 GCA_003611235.1 Golovinomyces cichoracearum
GTGTGGCCTAACTGACTAGTGGGATAAATTATGTACAATATGTTGTCACGTGATATATCACGAGCCGTTCTTACAACACTAATGCCTCTGACATACAGTATATGATCATAGCACCTACTTCGACAAAATGGGCGCTAGAGACCGTAGAGTATTGCGCACTGTTCCAAGCAACAAATCTCAACAACGGATATTGACAGTATCTCCCTCGCATTCTTTGGAAGAGACCAAAAATTATGACGATGTATGCGGTCCTGCTCTCCATAATTCTCTAGAGCATGAGAATTTTCTCAAGGAAGATGAAAAGGCGAGGATCGAGAACGACAAAGCAGAAATTCGCCGACAAAAAATTATGGCGAAAAAGAAAAAAGCGACTCAGGAGACACGAGCTGAGCGTGAAATCAAGGCAAAGCAACTTGATGATCTTCTGGCCAATTGTGCCAAGTTTTCTGACATATTAACAAAGAAGACTGAAGTATTAGGTCGTGTTGGTAGTGGATTTGATGAGAAGACCTTGGGAGAACATAAACTCGAGTTAGCTAAGCAACCAGCTTGTATGATCGGCGGAACCATGAGAGACTATCAACTAGAAGGACTGACCTGGATGTTTGAGATTTGTCTTCAAGGTATGTCGGGGATCTTAGCCGACGAGATGGGCCTCGGGAAAACCATACAGACGATATCATTATTGGCCAAATTCAGAGAGGATGCCAATTATTTAGGTCCACATCTTATTGTGGCCCCTCTCAGTACTCTTTCCAATTGGCGGGACGAATTCCAAAAATGGGTACCAAGTATCCCAGTTGCATTCTATCACGGAACACCAGATGAAAGAAAAGAGATATTTCAAAAAAAGTTACAAAGGAATCTAATCGGTGGTCGAGTAAATGAAAAGTTTCCAGTCGTCTTGTCAACTCCGGAGATTGTAATTAGAGATGTCTCTAACCTATCTCGAATTAATTGGGAGATAATTATTATAGTAATTATCTCAGAAAATTCCTTACCCTTAACTAGTTTCTCGCTAAGTTGTAGCTACTGATATAATGTATAGGATGAGGGTCATCGACTAAAAAACTCCGAATCCAAGTTCTTTCGTATCCTACGAACATTTACATCCGTTACACGTTTCTTAATTACAGGAACGCCATTACAGAATAATCTGAAAGAGCTATGGTCTCTATTAAATTTCCTACTCCCGAATATTTTTGTACATTGGGAACAATTTGAATCATGGTTTGATTTCAGTGATCTTCAAGATGAAGTAGGGACCGAAGAGTTTTTGCAAGATCAGATGAAGCAGGATCTAGTAAAAAAAATTCATTTAATTCTTCAACCACTCTTACTACGTCGAGTAAAAGCTGATGTGGAGCATTTATTGCCTAAGAAGAGAGAATACATTTTATATGCGCCAATGACAAGGCAGCAAGTGGACCTGTACAATGCAATTAGTGATCCAAACACCAACACTCGCGAATACTTACAAAGAGTCGTAGTGGAACATTTAGAAAGAAATTCAATTAACACGGCCTCGCGATCAATAAAACCCAGTTCAGAGCATCTACGGGGAGATGGCACAAAAATAGCAGAGAAATTTCATACGAAACAAGTCTCTGAAAAGCATGGAGAGCTATTGAAGCCACTAAAAGTCAGTAATGCTTTTGAAAAAATTATGAATGTACAACCAAACAAATCAACCAATTCATCAAGCAAAAAGAGAAAAAAACTTGAATCAGACACAATATTGGAGAGAAAATCGACGAAATCAAATCAACTTTCAACACCAGGTGCTTCTGCTCGAGGAAAAAGAAGAAGTCGAAGAAAAATTTATGCTGAAGCCTATTCGTCCGATGAAGATGTACTGAGCGACGAAGAATTCGAAGCTAAATTAATCAGGGAGGCAGTTGATACACAAAAGAAATTTAAAGAAGAAGCAAACGAAAAGACTAACCCAGAGTCTAAATATATTGAAATAGCAAGTCAGATTTTCTGGGGACATTATGTCAGACCTCAGTGGAATTTTTGCTAACGATTTGGTTAGAACGCGAAATTGGCAACAAAAAGCTTGGAAATCCTGTTATGCAACTTCGATTAACTTGTAACTCTCCATATAATTTCTACACCCCTTGGTCTATAGACCCGGATCAAGAGATTGATGAAACAATTGTAACTTCTTCTGGCAAGATGCTTCTTCTTGATCGCTTACTGTCCGCTCTATTCTCACGTGATAGCAAAGTCCTCATCTTCTCTCAATTCAAAACTCAACTTAATATCTTAGAAGGCTACGCAAGAGATTTACGGAAATGGAAAGTATGCCGGATAGACGGGAGTGTCACTCAAGAAGAGCGTCAACGACAGATCAAAGAGTTCAACGAAAATCCCGAATATCGAATCTTCTTGCTCAGCACACGAGCAGGTGGCCAGGGTATCAATCTTGCGAGTGCTGATACAGTGATTTTATACGATAGCGACTGGAATCCTCAGCAAGATCTGCAGGCTCAAGATCGAGCTCATCGAATCGGTCAGAAAAACCCGGTCATCATCTATCGACTCGCGACTCGAGGAACTGTAGAAGAAGATCTTCTGTTATCAGCTGACGCAAAACGTCGTTTAGAAAAACTTGTTATTAAAAAAGGGGACTTAAAAAGTATGACGGGAACCATCTCAGCTACTGACACGACTGAAGATGGTGACATTGATACTAATAAACTTGCTGACAATACTTTGAGATCAATCCTCCTGAAAGATGGCCTTGTCTATCAATATAAAGGTGGAGACGAGATCTTGAATGCCACAGACCTCGAAATTCTATGTGATCGTAGCGATGATGCCTATAGGCGGGCTGCTTCAGGCTTTGATGACAGTAACAGCTTTCGAATCGTAGAAACGAAACCTGGTGCTTTTATGACTTGTATCAAAATAATCAAGAATAATGAAAAAACGTAAAATGAATTAGTAATAATAATAATATTATCANNAATAAAGAATGAATAAATCACCTTTAAATTTTTTAGAATAGCAGGATAATAATAATAGTACTATCAATTAACCTGATTGAGCGCCTCTCGGCCTATGCAGGTGTTTACGGAAGATACGTACTCTGATGTGGAATGTCTCATTTTGACGTCTGGANNGAATACCCACCACAGGGAAAGCGTGAAAATCCTGTGGCTATCTAATTATGCTTTCACCACTCTACGAATACGTAACACCACAAGAGAATGTGATTGGTTGTGCTGGACACGAACCAGCGTTCTCCTGTCTCAAGTGGGGCATATGTCCAAGCTGCCCAAACCCTACTTGGGAGTATGGCCCAGATGGCATACCACTATACCATCCGATCATGGATAAGTAACATCGCAGTAGAAGTAATTAAAATATTTGTAACATTGATAAGAAGGGAACACAAGCTTGGACAACCTCCAGGCTTTTTTTAAACACAGTTTAATTTCGATTTTCAGATTATATCATTTTTGAAACTTAGCTTTTTGTTGGTAGATGTCTCTTTCTACATTTATGTGTTTTCCTTGTCATGCCTATCGAGGAAATGAGTACTCAAGAAGGAAGAATATATTTGGTGGGCACCATTTATGCTCATACGACATAATAAATTGGATTTGTTAAGTACATTTCGTTCACTGAGTATCTGTCTCTAAAAAATGATGTATTTCATCGTTCTGTATATTGTAAATAATGTGTACACATTTTTATAGTTATATAAAATGCTGATTCTTTTGGACAGAATGCTAACGAGATTAATCTACTCAATTTCAAGTTTTACAACTTTCCATTGAAGCCAAGAAATAAATTGCGAATAAGTTTACATTAAAATACATGAACCGAAATTTTTGTCTTGCACCTTTTTATTTAGATAAATACTCCCCGCTCACAAGCTTTTTAACAGTCACGACTTCTTTCCAGATATTAGATTCGTTCTCTAAACTAACTTGGGCGTCCGCTTTCTTTGAGGGAGTAGAGGATGCCATTAGTTCCGAGGTGGGTGCATCGGCGAATGGGTCAGTGCCATCATCGTGTGATTTAGATGAGTCTTCTGTTATCACATCTTCCAACTGCTGAATTCCTATTCCACTGCTATGACTAGGTAACGACAGTTTCTCGACGTCGGTAAGCTGCCATCTGGCTTTAATATAACCTGGCTGCGGAACATTGGCTTCAGTTCCAGAAAATTGGGCTATAGCCTTACGAGGAGACCCGTCGAGTGTGACATCGCCTAGTTGCCAGTAAACCAGTAATTTTTCTTTGAGGTGAGTACCGACAGGCTTGGTCTGACATGATGATGCACATGTGCCGGCATAGTGAGCGATAAGAACTAGATTACTAAAGGAGAGAGGAGAAGGACTGAAAGCAGGATTGAGCCTATATTCGAGAACGAGACCAAGCTTGCCAGCTTTATTTTTCCAGGCAGATTTAATAAGTAAGGGTGCTATTATCTGAGAGACATCTGAGGTACGTAAACGATATGTAAAACCTACAAGAAATTTGCGTGATATTAAGGATAAATCTATTGTGTATTGGTCTGTGATTGTAGTGGAAAAAGGTCTTATGAAATTTCTATTAGGCGCTAGCATTTCAAGGTCTGAGACGTTTCGTATTTTGACAGTCTCATGACCTTCAAGAGAACGTTAGCCTGACAAAAATGAAGGGGTAGATACATTTGATTATACTGACTCTTAGCAGTAGATGGTTCGGTATCAGTGGCTGGGTTGTATGTTAGAGCCATTTCACCAATAACACGACTTGACACTGGGGTTTCTCCTTCAAATGTAGTAGATATAGTTTCGATGATAGAACAATTCAAGCCTGACGCATTTGATTCAGGATGTCGATCAGGAATCAGCGATGTCGAAAGCTGCCCAGACCTGATTGATAAATTGTCTGATCCAACAGGAGCAGTCTGCTCATTCGTTGATATTATTGAAGAGGTAAGATATTGTTCAGTCGTAGGGTTAGGCGAAGCAGGTAGAGAGGGATTTGAAAAAACATGACTGGGAACAAGAGTAGAATTATGCCCAGTTTGAACAACAACATTGTTTCTCAAATCTCGTCTTCCTCTAAATGTAGACTTTCTGCTTGGTGGAACTTGTGAAGATCTTAATGTATTTGCGACACTTGATAATGCAGCTATAGCATGTGATTCTTGCTCTGGAAAAGGATCTTTCTGAATATTCAACTTGAATTGAGGCTGTTCGGCTTGAGATATTTCTTGCTCTATTTGAGATATTGGATCATTAGTCGCATGAGGCACAGAATACCCTTCACTATCGACCTGGCTTTCCTTCGTGTTTGATGGCGATGATAATTTGGTTAAAACCTCAGACTCTAATCTAGCTGAAGCTTCTATAGATGTTGTACGGCTCGGAGAGACATGGGGTGATTTTTTGTTTGGTACAGTAGCGAGACTATCCGTCGCGTCTTCATTGATTTTTTTGATTCGAGGGGATTCCGGTAATGAAGAAAGACGGTTGTCAGACTCCCTTTTGTGGCTAGAAGACTCTCTTGTAGGAGATTGAGGCCCTATACTTAGGCTACTTGATCCTCGCCCGAAGGGTTGAAACCCATTTTTTGATGAAGGAGATGCGGAGCGAAATACGCTATGTACACTTTGACGACGTCGCGTCAAAATCGTTCCCATTCGTTTAAGTGTCATCTTTTCTAAATTATATTGCATTTAGCTCAGTATCAATAGTTAGGGAGTTTAATTTTTAAAAATTGATGAGAAATTTCTAACCTCCAGATTCAGCCTTGGATGGCTGTGAGCGTTCACTTTGACTATCACCATGGATCGAGGGAGCAGTTGGTGTAGGGATAGACGAAGTATCTGTTCCAGATATCGTATTTTGCCTGATAAGTGGCTTCCTGACTCCACCGGTTTGAGACCAATTAAGTATCTCTACCTCAGTGCTAATATCCAAAACATGCTTGAGGGTACGTTCGACTATCTCACGAGTACGCTCGACATGGTCCGCCTCATGAGTCTGATATTGCGTGAGTAAGTCACGCAAATAGTTTATACGTCTCTCATCTAGAGCTTGAAGACTCTCAAAGACGAATGCAGACTGCACATCCCACTGCTGGCTTGCGTTTTTTAATCGGTTAGAAGCAGAATCGAGTCTTGAAGCATTAGCTTTCCCACCCTTTTTCAGTAACTTTTCGTTTTTTTCCCGTGCATCTTCGAGATCTTTGGCCAGTGATGATATATTTTTTTGCATGGTGGTCACACTTTTCATTTCGTTGCTAACTTCCGCAAAATTTCGTAACGGTAGCTCGACATCTTTTCCAACACAATGGGAAAAGTGACTATGAGACTTTGCGGTATCGTCTGTAGCTGCTAGAATTTGCTTCCAAGGCGAGTCAAACACTCTTAGATAAGTTAGTAATTTCTTACGCGTACGACCGAAATAGAATACCCCATTTGACCACCAATATCATGAAGAGGCCTCTTTGCGAGCTTCCGGAGGCTCGTGGCATATAAATCCTCAATTTTACGACGCTCCTGCATCATTGTCAATCACCGAGATAAACTTTCGTCGATGAGCCAGTGGTACATGGAGCCAATCTGCTATTTCCGAATTTATTTTTCCGATCTTCTTAATACGTTCATTGAGTTTTGTAACAGCTGCACCTGGATGCAATTGTTCCTGAAGAGCTTGCTGTTAGTAATCTGTGGGTATAGTGCTCAAGACATAAATAGTGTTGATAAACTTACTAGCATAGCAGGATACTCTTGTCGTGTCAAGGCATCCATCTTGAACTATCTCCAATACGATGCATAAGTCAATAATCATTGGGGACACCGTGTAGTTGGTTACGTGGAGTTTATTTCAGAATGGTGACAGGATTGAGTTGATTTTGGACCCTGACAAAATTTATTTTGTTTTCCTCGGAATCATGCATTGACATCACCCCACGCAACCCCCAAAGGAGTCTGGTCTAAATGCCTTCTGACTTTTTTATTAGAGTCCATTCCCTGAAGAACTTTCATTTGCAAGGTAACATATTCTACTTTTCTAATAGCAGCAGCCCGGCAGATATCATGGAATATGATACTAGCTGTCGTTTACACCCTTTCTGTAGCATAGATCTTAAACAGAGTTCGTACATTATGTAACGGGCTTAAATCATGGCCTCTCATTCAGAACCCGGTCATCAAACACAACTCACGAGACATCACGTAAGGAACGGCTTTTGTACAATATTTGAAAAAAAGTCATGTGGAGATCAAATCTAAGCTTTGTAGAACGATGGGATAATATTAGGAAAATGTATGTCCAGACAAAATGACCCTGCGATTTCAGTGATTGTTAACTGCAAAGCACAGAAAAATGTCACTTGAGACGATTTCATCTGAGAATCCAGGAGCCAAAGCTATTCAAGTAGAAAAAGAGGCGTTTAACAGGTCTGACTCCAGAGTAAGGTCATTGATTGAATCATATATTTTCGGCTGTTTGACTACATCCCTTAAGCTCTTAACCTCAAATAGTGTTTAATTTGCTCATCCTCTACCATTAAAATATCATCTCTCCACACGTTAAAGTTCTGTTTTGATTGATCGCTGAGACCAGGAATCCTACGATACGGCATGTCAAGCCTCTAGCAGGGAACAATCGCACATCGAAACACTTGCTAACAAATCTGAGCCCAAATCTCCCGGAATTCGGATTGGAAAGTACGATAATTGTCATCTACTCTCATCAGGATTTTGCTCAGACGTGTACCGATGCGGAGTATTGGCATTAAAAGTCACAACACGGACCCACAACATAGAGCCTCACAATCCTAAACTTGAAATCAAAATACTGACAACCCTTTTGCATCCCTCGATTATCAGAGTTGTCACGAGTTTTAATGAGTCCAATGGATTTCCTGTTCTAGTCTTCCCCTATCAGCCTCTAACTCTTGGTGATGTCCTTTCTTCTAAAACTCTTACAACACGCCTAGTAGCCTCTATATTCTACGACATATTTTCTGGGCTCGCGTATCTACATGAGCAAGAAATAATCCATCGGGATCTTAAGCCCTCCAACATTCTACTCACCTCTCCAGAAGGGCCTGCTCTTTTAGCTGACTTCGGTACAGCGTGGCATCCAGTGCTTTCATTGCCCCTTGAGCCTGTCAATAAAAAATATATCGAAGTAGGCACAACGGCTTATCGTGCGCCTGAAACTCTCTTCGGTAACCACGCCTACGGTACTTCATTAGATCTTTGGCCCTGTGGTACAATTCTTGCTGAATGCCTAAGAGTTCCAAACCAACCGCTCTTCGAATCGCGTGAAGCATGTGAGGATGGCAACCAACTAGGGCTCATCCTCAGCATGTTTAAAACATTAGGAACACCAACTGAGGAATCCTGGCCCGAAGCCTCTGGATTCACAACACCACCATTCGAATGGTACAATAAGTTTGCAGGAAAAGAATGGAATGTGATTCTAGAAGGAGTTGATGATGTTGGGATAGATTTAGTTAGTAAATTAGTGGTTTGGGAAAGTAAATTGAGATTGACTGCTGCTAAGGTTTGTGCTGTTCCTGAATCGAAACCATATGATTTACTATTAATTTTGAATCTAAATTACTAAGCATTAGTTGTAGGCTCTTGAACACAGTTTTTTTACGAACCTGTTCCCTACTCCAGCTCGCTCTTAGAAGAAAAATTCAATCACATTTTCATCTCTAACTTTTATGATCTCTTATTAAAATCAAAATTTGTCGTCTATACGCAAGAATACTCGGATATCACATCTGATGTAAGCATTAACAACTCTTCTTTTAGATATTAATCAGCATAGTATTCTTCTATCATTTTACTATTGAATTTAGGTTTTCTGCTACACAAACAAAATTGGAATACGCTTCAAATCCTCGTTTGACGTTTGATTTCTCAAAATAACCCTACGTTCATGTAACTCTCGGCATAATTCCAAACTCTTTTCTATTGATACTCTCAACTTTCTTTTTTTATGAGATGACAAGAATACTATTGCTTCAAATAGCTGAATAAAATGCCACTGCAGATTTCTAATTAGATTCGCAATGGCATTGCCGACTACACATTTTTGAGTTCCTATCAGCCGACTATTTTTTAAGTTCCAAAGATGAACAGTCAAGGTCATCTAACTTCTACAATCTTTGTAGCTTAACAAGACTACCCCATAGCTGAGAGATCAATTGAGTATATTATAGAAAGTTTAAGAACTAGTGAGATCAGGTTAATGAAAGGGTGTGCAAACCTTGTACAGCTGTGTCCGTCATCGGGCCAGTCTCCACCATCATAAAAATCACCGTCCTCACTACACCCACAGCCATAGGTGTTTTGGCACTGAGCACCGCTAATACCGTTCCAGCAGATCACGTAGTGAGATTTTGCGATACGACCAGCAGCTGTTGAGGAATCAGAGTAGTTAATGAGAGGCCTGCTAAGTGCCAAGTAGACAGCAAAGGACAGGGCGGAGGATTTAATTGACTGTCAGATAGTTAAATTGGCGAAATGATTAAAGGATAGAGTACTGGGATAAAGAAATCGGAAAGACAGACTTGGAGTTTCATTTTCAAAAAAAATGACTCGAATTTATCTTAAATTGAACTTTGCTTTACTCTAGAAGGTTCAATGGTTATGGTTAGAAAGAAATCCGGAGAATCTAAGGTGAGATGGTAGGCTCGAGCTTGCTAACAAAGAATCTGCGAAAAAGGAGTGAAGTTGAATTTCTAATTTTCAATAAGAGCAGCATTTCTCCATCGCCTTGAGTATCAAACTCTCTATCGGGTTGTTCTACGCACAATATTAGGCAAGTCAAGAATATATTTCGTAATATCACTATTCTTCTTTTGATTCTAGGTAAGACGTCTTTTTTAAATCTTCTACTTGAAACAAACCTTGTTGAATAGAGAAGTTCATATAGCTGTCGCCGAGGCAGACTTAGCTCTGGAGGCTTACGGCGTCGCATTAGTAGCTCTAATTCATATATAAATACATTGTGAGTATCAGTGATTACTTTACTCAGAGTAATCTACATCGCTTTTGTGACTGATACGCCCATCAGCCTCTCAGATAACCTAACCGAGAATGTATATTTTGAAGTCTCGGGCCAAGCCTAATACTCAGTGTCAAAAAAATAAGATGGCAGAACTTGGATATGTCAATATTGAACAGAGTACTTATATGATGGATCGAATTTGCTGAGAACACTACATAGGTAAGCGGGGACTCGCACCCTAACCTCAACTGTGAATCTCTGACAAGGGAAAATTTGGAAAAAGCTTGGTCTATCCTCAAATTCTAAATCAGATATGCGCTAATTGTGTGATGAGACAAAAGACTCTGTTTGATTCTAACCAGCGATCGTTCTGTCTCAAGTGGAGGAGGCGCTCAAACGAACCAGACTCGATTTGAAGATCAACCTGGTCAGCTTATCTCTAAGCCATTCGATCCAAGCGCGTGTGTATCTATGTGGGGAATTTCAGACACTAGAAAATTAAGATTCAACTCTTCTCTGAATTGATTATACTTGTTCTAATATCCAGTATCGCGTTCTAGGGTAGTTTAGAGCCCTATATATCGAAATCATTCACAAGTGTCACGGCTGTTAGCTAAAAAATCCCTGAAGCCTACGCTATAGAGCGCAGGCTGCACCAGTACGTCAATTTCGAGGCACCCAGGTATTCGTTAACATGATAGAACCCTCCGGAATATTCCATATAATTTCATTATTACAACTGATTTACGACTAGAAGCAATGAGAGGGGGGTCAACGTGATTTAATGGAACCATCTAGTACCGCAGTAGCTTTAAGATATTCAATAGAAACTTCTAGAGATATCTCGATGATCTCTCAGAAGATAAGATCGATTATCTATAAACGTGTATAAATACGTCTGTCCCATGAAGAATAGCTCTCCATAGTCTGAATATCAATTATCATCATTTATGAGAATGCCTAATGCTTTTTTACCTGATCCGTGACAATAAGCCATTAACTATGTCTTGGAAACGCACTAGTTCTATTAATCGGATGGCTGTAATAGCTACGTAGAAGTGGTGGGTACTTGCCAGTGGAATCGAGGATCAGATGTTAAAGTATTCTTCTTGAGGTGGTAGACTTTTGTACTTAGATTTGTTTGATGATAAGCAAAAATCCCATAGAAGTCGATACTTCTTTCATAAGAAGCGTATATTTGAGAATTAAGAGTAATAAACTGTAATGTATTTTGTTCTACTTTTGTAAAGTGAGATCTAGCTTCTATTTGTCTACATACATCTCACATCTATTGTGGTATACTTTCTAATTGTTGAGGTATGACCTCATCAATTTGTTAGATTTAGTAACAACAATGATGTCATACATATATGCAGCAGATGACATCATACAGACAAAATTACCCAAACTTACATCAACGAAAAAACGTCATTTTACAGACCATGACGCTATCATGACAGAAAATTGTACGTAAGACTCATGACATGACTATTTACGTCATTTCATCATGAGGTATGGTCATAGATTTAGGACCATGGCCTTCGCAGTTTACTGTAATTATTCGTGACCCATTCGTAACCAAAGAAATTAAAAGTTACCCAATAACAGGATACATCTTCCAGTATATAACGGATGTGTCCATTTCGAGTAAAAGTTATCTAGCGGTGTCTCAATCATGCGTGGACAAGAGAAGATAGAATGCTCTTATGGTAGCCGGGACAGATGCTTAGGCTGCAATATCTCCCATTGCATGATTTGTCTGATACAGTGCACGCTGGTTATCGCTAAACTCCGGAAGCCGATATTCTGGATAAGCCCATAAAATCTTAGCCATCTTGTGATTCCTCATACAAATATAAGCACTTTCTGAATATCGAGATATCGGCATTCGGAGTCCTAGATATCACCTTATCATGTATGCCTCCAGAGCCTAATTGAGGATCTGAATGCCGCAGAAGCTTAAATACAGCAAAGAAGAGATTTTCTTTCTTTCTTTCTTTTTTTCTTCCTTTTTTATTTATTTATTTATTTACTTTAAAGTCCTAGTCCGAAGCCCCGTGTCCATTTTTGGTGCAGGACCGTGGACCCGGTAGAGATTACACCCGAGAGCGCGCCCCACTTGTTCGTACCAATTTTAACCCAAATGGGCCTTTGTACCTAAAATAAATCAAAATCAAAATAAAATGAAATAAAATTGTAGCGGGGTTGCATAGCATTTCTCATACTAAAATCCACCCTGCTGTTGATATTCCTCTGGCCATCTATCTATTACTAACCTCGCATTCAGCAGAGATTAAGTTTGCAGGAAAGTTCCCGAAGCAACCTGTGACCCGTGCATATTCTATGATTAACCAAGACAACGAGGTCCGAGAGGTTGTTGTGCGATAGCCGCCACGGTCAAGCCCTTTCTGA
>MCBS01024642.1:0-12401 GCA_003611235.1 Golovinomyces cichoracearum
ACTACACAGTTTTGAAGGCTGTCCCATTGATCAACATCAGAGTTAACTTGAGAAATGTCGCGTTTTTTGCTATGCCTGAAGCAAGTTTTCATTATTTTCCCCTGTTTGTTGACTCGAAACTCATCAACTGGTCGTTACGACAAACAGAGTGAGCATATTTGTGTTTCTTGTGACTCAACGGTGAAAAAAGTTTGTAAAGCAGATGAAAACAAGAATTTATTTAACAATGTAAGATGTTTAGGTGAGAATGTTCAGAAGGTGAACGCGTCGTGCCGGAATCTATCCTAGGCTTGCCTCACTGACAACGAGCAAAATATCATGTTCGGTAAAAATTTAGAGTTCTTGCCATCACATGATCATGAATTTTTGTGGGTGCTTAACGGTTCATAGATTTCAACAGCATTACCACGTGATCCAGATTTCTCAATCATGAAACTAGGGTAATTGGCGAAAATTGAGAGACAGTACTAGCAATATATCCGACCGTGTATGGCACATCTTTTTGATTGATGGTGATTTTCTCTAAAGCTAAGGATTTCCTTATTTGAGTGAAGTCTCGGCCCAACTACCCTAGCTTCAATGAGCAAGTCGTTGCCTGACAAAATCATTCTGAATTCTGATGATGATGGAGACTCTGATAGCTCCCTTGAGGATCTTGCTGTTTTCATAGCGAAGAGGAACCCTAGAGTCCGAACCAGAAGGGGTCAAAGAGATACAAGCCTTTCAACCGAGAACTCATCTATCGCTGGAAGATTAACGAGGCCAAAGATGTCTCCTGGATATGAATCTTCAGTCAACACTAAACCCAGGTACAAATACGACCTTATTTCTCTGGCACAATCAGCTCAAGGTTATGATGCCACTGAAGCTAGCTCAAATCGAGTTGGAGAAATAATAGAATCACAAAAAATGATCGATGCTCAGGCCTTGATTTCTGATAATATTCACTTTGACCATACAGATTCAAATCAAATTAATCTATTAAAAACTGTTGAAGTTTGTGGAGACGGAATACTGAAAGATTCACAAAAAGTTAAACAAGCTATTGAGAGAACAGAATCCAATTCTGTATCAAAACGATGGTACTTTTTCGAGTCTCAAGTCAGTTCTACTGAATTAATAGAAAATCCTTTTCCCATTACATACTTAACTGGTGAATGGAAAAAAATTTTGGAAAACGCTCAGATGAGGGAATATGCTTTTGTATCAGGATTTGTCGAGGATATGGTTGTTACTGGGGAATTATTACCAGATGAGATTTTTCTCTGGTTAATTGAGCAAGTGTCTTTGCAAGAGAGTGATGTATTACGGAAGTCTTATATCAATGTATTGACAAACTCTAACAGCCAAATCGAAAGATTAATGGGTCCAGAATTAATCGCCAAGATCTTCCTCTACCTTAAAAGCACTTGTGATGGTACAACTCTCAAAAAAAGGATTCAACCATCAAAAGAGATTCCTGATTATTATTCAAGCCATGATTGGTCTCCACTTCTTTGCATCTTAACTTTATTTTCTCGTGTAGCTGTTGCTCTACTGCAAGAAGTCAAAACACACCTTACATGTATACTTCTCCGAATGAGTGTGGATAATATCGTCCTAAAAAATGTTGATATTCTCGATTCTTTTCAAAAGACAATAAACAGTATATGTAAATCCGTTTCATCTGTAGACTGGGAACAGTTTGTGAGTTTTAAAAGTTGATACTAAACAAATTACTAACTTCGAAAGTGTATAGAGATTTGTGAAAGTATAATCTACTGTGTCGAGCAACAAACATTCCGCCTCCAGATCGTGGAGAGTATCTCTTCCGTGCTCTTGCGATCTCACGAACTGAAAAGGAGGTTAGCCTGTTGCTTTCTCTTCAACGACCTACGATTCGCTACAGCGCCTTCCCAAAATATTTTTAATTTTAATACTTTTGTTGACCGACTCAAGTCTAAAGATCTTCAGGTCACACACGATACTAACTATTATGAGTTAAGGGCACTTATCGTGCTTATGGATATTGCTGTTGATGATGGCCAGTCTAGTAGCGTTGATTTAAGTGATCAGTGTATAGAGGATACTTTCAACAATGATGTTGACAATTTTAGTGTGTCCATAAAAGAGATTTTAGGTAGACTTAAAACGCAAGACACCGGTTGTGTTTCCAAAATTCAAGCAATCGAGGCAATTGAAGCTTTCTCTCAAAGAGTTATACATACGATGAGAACGAAGCCAAAACCAGTGCATGAATGGTTTGTGGGACGTGGAAAGAGAAAAAATGCACTGCAGCAAGAGAGACGTGATATGGAAGGCTTCGTTGCCAAAATGAGAAGATGCAAGTAATAGCGTTGGCACGAAATAGTAACACTTAAAGTCGTATGCGTCAGCACCGTCTAAGATATTAACTGGGCTGAGACAAAATATTCAAGGCGGTTTAGATCGATTGTGATTATGAATTAAATTGTCCTGTTAATAATAATTAACGAACACTACCTCGGCTCATGTAACATCTTGAGAAGATTTAAGCCTTTATGTACATCTAATCATAAAATTTCCTGTTTTCGTTTTTACCGAAGATTGCTGTGCGGATTTCAGGTAATGCGCTCTCTTGGAGGAGCTTTAAACGTTCCTCGAACGTATTATTAATATCAATCTTTCCTCCTCCACAAACAATGAAAAGACCACCCGCGCTGTGCATAAGTTTTTAGCTAGCTTGTGTTTCTTAAACTTGAAATGACATACCTTTCTTTAGGCAGTGGTTCTGCCTCATTAATCACTACCTGGATATCCTTACCAGTAATTTGCTTGTACTCCTCAGAAGCTGTTGCAATTGATTCTTTTAGGATTTCGTAGTCCACTTCTCTCCCCCTAACGGCTATCTTTTTTTCGTTCAGTGCATACACACCCTCCAGTAACAAGTTCTTTAACACGACGCGGTAATTTTCCTTATCTTTTGTTATCTCCCCAATCTTATTTTCTGCAGTCTGAAATATTTCGTCGATAAGTTCTTGTCTAGCTGAGAGAACTTTTAGTCGGGTCTTGTTGGCGACAGTTGAAAGAGTAATCTGTTGAGACATCTCGGCAGCCTTAAATTTTTTCTCATATGCCGAATCAATTGCATGGGTCTCTTGACGCACGAGTTTCGACTTTTCTATCGCAAACTCTTCATCTGCTTTAATTTCGATTTCGCGACTCTTTTCTAAGGCTTCTTGTTTAATAAAAGCCGTCATCTTTCTGAGCTCTTGCCCGACCTGTAACACGGCCATGAGTCATTGAACAATAAAATGGAAAGGATGATCTATTTACTTGATCGTCGGACATCGCGTAAGACTGCGGCATCTTATGATAAGAAGATTTGAAACTTGACGTGCTTTATCTGAGCCTGCGTAGGGTTGTTTTCTTTGTATCAGGGTCGTATTTCTGTGCCAAGTTTACTAGCGTTATTGTCTAATCATGTGATCTGACAGAGATTAGGATAGGTTGGGGTTCATTCGAACACCCGACCGTGAATAATCAACATCAGCATCCAGTAAATGCCCTTTTAGGAAGACTATATATCTACCTTTAGAATATCCGAATAAAAGCCTTTGAAAAAGAGCGCTTAAATCGGGTCTGAGAAAGATTTGCTTGACACCGGACATGAGCAAGCGAGAGAGAGATAACGGTGCAAACCCTACCTGTCTAGAGCCAAAGATCTCGCCCTTTATCAGAATACTGGACTCCTATTTAATGTTTCTCTGCGCAGTTTTTGAAACGTGATGGGAATTCTTGGTGACTTGTCCCCTGGAGGAAGCATAGCCGTAAGTTAAGCTCTAATATCTCTTACGACCATCGAACTGAGTCGTTTGCCCTTATCGAGATCGGAATTCTGGTTGGGTTAGTATCTACCAATGTTCAAAGTATAGGACTCACACTACAACGAAAGTCTCACCTGCTGGAAGATGAAGCATTCCCTTGTGGTGCAGGTCGTCCTGCTTACCTTCGACGGCGATGGCAACTTGGCATGGGCATGTTCATCATATCTAATTTGATTGGCAGTGCAATACAAATAACAACATTGCCTCTACCCGTCTTGTCAACCTTGCAAGCGTCAGGTTTGGTATTTAATTCTATATGTGCCACATTCATTCTAGGAGAACCCTTCACCTGCTGGTCATTGGGAGGAACTCTACTTGTGTCTAGTGGGGCGGTTTTAATAGCAACATTCGGAGCCATACCCGAACCAGCTCACAATCTTGATCAGCTGCTAATTCTGCTTGTGCGATGGAATTTTGTCATATGGATGATCTTGCAGCTTATAATGGTCGTAGGAATCGCAGCTATCGCAGAATTCCTTGCTCACTTTCCCAATCTATCGTCGAAACCTCGAATTCGTTTGTGGTGTGGGTTAGCATACGGTGGAATTAGCGGTATTCTCTCTGCACACTCTCTTCTCGTAGCAAAGTCTGCAGTCGAGCTACTAGTGCGCACTATCGTGGATCGCGTCAATCAATTTAACCGCTGGCAATCCTGGGCAATATTACTAGGTCTTGTCTTTCTAGCGCTCACACAATTATATTATCTTCATCAGGGACTAAAACTTGTCTCCTCAAGCGTCCTCTATCCGCTCGTCTTCTGCGTTTACAACATAATAGCAATTTTTGATGGTCTCATATACTTTAAACAAACTGATCGTCTCAAACCTGCCCAAGCTAGTCTGATAGGTCTCGGCACCGTAATTCTTCTGTCAGGGGTTTTAGCACTTTCATGGCAACTTTCCGATGACCAAAGCCAACTTCCAGTGACAAAATCAGCGTTGGCTCCAGGATTAGGTTTTATTGAGAATACAGATAATGATGAATACTCGGACTTTGTCGAGGCTCAAGATGAGTCAAATGCAAGTTCTGAACATCAACCGCTTCTAAAAAGCAGATTAGCCGATACCAAAAACAAAAAAAATATCACTAGAGTATATCTAGCAAGAAATAGCTGCGATGATTCGTACAAATCTAAACAACAAGATGAAAGATATAATCCCTGGCACGTACTAGAGCCCCCAAAACCATCTAACAAATTAGTTGCGCAACCTGAGCCCTATTACGCCCACGACGAGGAATCTAGAGTTTGGTTAAAACCTCAAAATCGAAGACGAAGATCAACGGGATTACATGGATTTATTGCTAGATCCGTACCAAAAACTAAAAGAAGAAATATTTATCCAGAGATATCAGGTGGCGAGTTCTGGAAAATGAATTGGCTGGGTGGGTTCAAGTCCAGTAGAGTTATCAGTAACGGTGAACTATATTTTAGTAACGAGAACTCAAACGAAGATAACGATGCACAACCTGTTTAGAACGTGGGTTGCTGGAAAGCCGTCGGAATTAACAAGTTCACCAATCCGGAATTCTTTGGGAAGATAGATAGGGGGTCTAAGTTGAAGTAGTTATAATTCAATGAACTCAAAATTCTCCATTTTTTATTCCAGATTTCCTCTAAAAGTATCAGTATGCCGGTAGATGGCCTTGAAATGGTACGCAATCTTGTAGGCTTCGAGATTAGGTATAATGCAAAGAACCAGATTTTCTAAGGAATAACGCTTAGGTTATACCCTTTCTTTACCTCATTTAACCTTTTTTTCTGTTATTTCTTCATTATGATTATTTGTACACACGTAAATGATAAAATGAATACTTCAAATTGTTTACTGCCGCCTGAAAATTTCATTTTTGTATGTCAACGTTGATAGTCGAGACCAAGTTTTGACCTTGATTTGGGTCTCTCCTAAGAATGGAACGGTGGAGCCACTTAACTATATATGTATGCAAAAGATGATTTGGGCTAGAGCCACGATGAATTATTGGATTTAAAAAAGATTAAGGTTACTGTTTAGTAGAGCTATATTTCACTCGTTTTGTCGCTCAGCCACAATCGAGAACCTTAAAAAAAGCACGAGATAATATACAGAAATTTTGATGCATTTCCATCCCAAATCAGAGAGACTGTTATGACCAGCCATTAAGATATTCCAGTTCCGAGTCACTCGGGCGCGATGCTAGCCAAATTTGTAGAGGAGCTATTACTCGTTCTATGTGAAGCACTTCAGAGCTGACGTGCCCAAGTTATAATCAGTTGAAAAATCTTTAATGCGAGTTCATTTCCCACCTTTACCTTATTCATATATATCCAGACTTCTCGGAGAATCAAATTCTTGGCTCATTCCGCAAATAATAATTTCAGAATTTGAAAGAGAGCTGTAGAGTCAGGATCACATTAAAACCCAGATCGAATGATATCCCCAATTGCTGACACCAAACACCCATTGAACTAGATTTGTGACATTTCAGAACCACTTTAGACACAAGTAATGACTATGTCTGGTATCAGAAATAGATCACTCTACCCTTATTACTTGTTTCATGTAGAAACTTCATTCTAAGCTTGATGCGAGTGCTGCTGTGGAATACCGGGTTGCGGCATAGGATAACCGCTCCTTTGCTGCTGCGACATAAAATTTTGGTACGCGATGGCTTGTTGCTGCTGCTCAAGAGTTGGTGGCATGAAACCACCATGTAGAGCGGGATTCTGTTGAGACATTCCAGGACGACTTTGTTGAGGGAGATGCTGCGGTGTCGAATCCTCAGGGGGATTTTCGGCATTCTGTTCCTCTGCTCCATTCTCACTCGTGCCCGCTGGCTCAGGAGCGTTCAAACATGCCTATATATGTTAGAGTGTGACTACTTGACGAACTGAGCGCAACACATACCTGAATTAAATTTTTTCCTTCGGACTTAGTCACCAGAGGTTGAAGCTTTGGAGTTGTGAAGGTATAAACAAGTCCAGTTTCAGAGACAACAAGTAGTAGGACTTGAGTGCCGGTTAAAACAGAAAGTTCATAAGCCTGTAGTATGACAAAAGTTACTTATGTATAAGTGATATTGTTTGGCAGAATGTGTATCAGGATATAAGATTTACTCCATTGCGACGTACCTTCTTCATAATCCCCGCCTTCCGTTTGGAGAATGTTATATGGCGACGCGACTTGTCCGTAATAAATTTGATCTCGATTTTCCGGCGCTCACGACCTGGCTTATCCTCATCATCATCGTCATCATCAGCAGTAGATGGTCGTTGGCGCTTGATGCCACGACTCTCACTATTGGTGTTTTGGTTTCCGTTACTAATAGCGTGATCTTCTAGAGAAGGTGATGAAGCTTTTTCATTCGTTTCAGTCGTGTCGGCCATGGTTCTGTGAAGTAGCGTGTATGACGACGATACCTCTTTTGAGAATGGTGCTTGTGCTTTACTGCTCGCGCGCCCTATTCCCGTTACAGAGTGGATGTAACTGGATTGAGATTGGCGTGGAAGGGAGAGCCGTGTTGCTCAGACAGTTTAAACTTTAGGGTATAGGGTACGGGACTGAGAAGATGTGGACTTGAACCAAGTAGACGCTATACCCGGGGTAAAAGACTAGACCGAAGTAACACACTGTTAAATTTTGATTAACAAATTAATCTAAACAGTGAATTGCGATGGCGGACAGCGGATGTAGCATGACAGGAAACAAACAGGACGCGAGGGGGCACGGGTAGAGAAAATAATGCAGGGGGAGTTCGGAAATAAGGCGGAGGCTGGAAGAAAAGCTAATGAGTACAGGGCCAGAACCCTGATCACGGAAAGCAACCAATACGATTGTATGAGTCCTGGAATGCAGTATATCGTTCTTTGAAAGTTTGCGAAAGGCAACAACATTCGTCTTGAAATAAAAGGAAGATTCTTTCTATGGATGGCGTACTCTCACACTAGTGATAGACTAGAAATCTAGCTTGAGCCCATAGTGATAGAGGTCAATAGCAGAGTTACCGGTTTGAATTAGTCCTTTTCCGGCATTCAAGTAATCTCTTATCTTTCAGCTAGGCTTTAGGCGATTCCGACATGATGAGGCAACATTTTTTGAATGTGCGACAATAGAGCCTGGTTGGTAGGTCTACCTACTCCATCTCTCTTCTTCGAGGCGAGGAAGCATTTTGAATACGAGCAGTGCCTTAGATTACCATCTCAGATGCGACATCGTTAATATTTCCTGAAGAGACTTGTTGTACGTTGTGGTCCAACTAGGGCAGATCAATACAGCTGCATAAAATGTAAGGTCAATCGAGAGATTTGCAAAGAACCTTTCTCGCATAACCACTTCGGAGGGGAAATCCAATATTTTTTCTGCAGCGTCTTGGTCCATTTTGGTGTCCGTGTTTGAAGTAGGCCAATTGACAGAAGAAGAAAAGATAAAAGACGTAATAACTCGATATAAATGTGACGCGAATAAAATTAAATTAGAGATAATGAGTACATACCTTTTGTTATCTCAATTTTTAGATTCGTAGCGTGCTGTGCAGGCCTTAGCAAGCACTTTCCTCGTTCTATTGACTCGTGCTCTTACGTAGTGGACAAGTTGGACAGGGCAGTTCAATCAGTAGTTGTCGAGGGGAGGGAAGGGGGGAGTATTTTGCAGGGGTTGGGCTGTTCTCGATGGCGTTTTGATGTTTAGAATCAAATGAGGTCAAGTCAATTTCTACTTTAAGAGGGGTGATGGCTTTATTAAGGCAAGTTTGTCCAGTACTGTCAGGGGTACACATTTACCCAGTGATCTTGCACGCTAGCGGTCTTAGCGTGATCGCTAGGAAGAGGAATAGGCTGCTGTGTTTGTGCGTCATGTGATCATTCCACTACACTCACCTGCCCCTGGATTCGGGCCTGACGTCTTCAGGCAGCCCGCCGTTTGCGTCTCTTAGATCCTGGTCGTGCTACCTGTCGGAGAAGCGACTGGCTGCTAACAAATCATAGGCGTGCAACTCGCCTCTCATGGAGGGTTAACTTGGTGCCATGCTGGTGTTGGCTCACCAAGTCCCCTCGTCTCTGCTCCATGAATAGATAGAGTGAGACGGAGTGCCCGCACGAATGGAGCATCGCCATGCTCTCTTTGAACACAATTTCTACGAAATTACCCGGATCAAGCGCTGAATGGCGGATTACAGTTGAGTCCAGTTCCCAAGGAGAGTTTCTGATAGGTCTTGTCATCAGAGTTTTTAAACCACTTTCCTATATATTGTACTCCGGTACGGCCGGGGAAAAAGCGATAACGTAGCACGTCATCAAGGACATGTAACAAACTGTGCTTTTTGATCTTTCAGAAGCACTGGAACTTCCATTGATGAGTGGCATCCTGGGATGAAGAAATACTTCTCGGTCGTCCATATCCGTACTGGACCATCCGGACATGATAGCTTCGCCGCTTTCTACCTATAGTTCCCGCGCAACTACTTTCATTATCCGCCCTGGCGGAAAGTTAAGTTCAAAGCTGTTCTTCGCCTCTACAAATTCCTCGGGGGACCGAGAAACAGAAGCTAATACTTCCTTTGTACATACCCCGGCGCTATAACACTAGTCAATGGAATGCGTGCCTCGAATGTTTTCGTTCACTTTTGCCTGGGAATGCCCATGACCCTCATTAATTAAGAGAACTCTTCACGAGAATATATGATACATGATGCAGGTCTAATAGCGAGTGGTGTTGGCGCGGCGTGGGAGTTACATGGTCTCGCAGATTTGTGACTCACAACAGGGCTCAAGCTAGCGTGGCTTCCTTCTTCGTCCTCAGTTTATCATAAATAACGGATCTGAGCAGGAAGTCTTTTTCGTTCTGTACGCCAGGTCAGGCACTGGCAACCTTAGTCATCTGGGGCAACAAGCCTTGGCGTCATATAGCCAGTCATAGATTAGCAGTTGCGCAGAGAGGAATAGCATGGATCGATGAGCGAGTAAGAAGATAAGCTTCGCCCCGAAGCGCTATAATTGGCTGGTTGCATCGGATGCCATTTCAACCTGGTCCTGTCACCTGAACCCGACAGTTTCCCTAATCTCAAGAATCACGTGACTTTGTTCTCAAACGTTGGGCCATCATGCGACCAATCGCACGTAACAGATAGATGGGAAATTGTTCCAAAGGTGAAACCTCGATTCGGGTCCAGTGATACTATTGACAGAGGTACGATCACCACAACAAGTGCATACAGCTGAAATCATCGAGACTTTGAGATTAAATCCTATAACTCACTTCTGACGAAAGCGAAAGCAATCAGAATATATTACGGCGGTTTAACTAGTGCATTCGCGGTTCTCTGCTGATTATCAGGATACTTGGCCGAAACAAATGTGGACTACCAAAAACGAACGCACATCAGCGATTTGATTTCTAAACTCAGATGACTCCTTGTTTCCCTTGTCATGCTTCAGAAATGATGTTTGAAAACCCGACCGATCTTTCAAAACGTTCATAATTCCACCCCACGGAATACTTGCAACAAATGCTTTACCTTTCTCCATCCAAATATGTCCAGCCATCGTCTCACAAGAATCGCTTTAGTATCTTCTACTCTTTACATCAGATGAATAAAACTATATTACAACTTGATCCACCCATACTTATTTCACACAACATTTTAGACGCCGGCCGTCTCTACTTGTCAGGATACACAAACACGATTGCTTCTCCAAAGAAGACAATATGAAGGACCGTGTGCTGTTGATGTTCATTATATCTGATTTTTTATTTTTTGGGACTGGGTTGTTGATACTTCTATCAGCTCTTATAACGCAAGCCGACTTGACAGAATCACCTAACCTAGATAATGTGGCAAGAAATTTGATTCTGAGGACGTGTCCGTCCAAAGGTATATCCTTCAGTCTTTTCTCCTAGTAACTAATAAGTAACATTGATATAGCTGCCATTGTGAATTCTGTCCTAGTCTTCGTCACTTTTCTGGTCTCGGTGCCAGCAATCACGATGCCCCGCTCACGAGGATTGCTAAAAGTTACTGGTTATTTGACTGGAGTTAACGCCTTATTCACTTTAGTTCTTGGCCTCACTCTCTGGTACGAGACTCTCAAGACAAGGAAGAATTTGTTGGACATTTGGATGACTCTTGATGTTTCGGCACAGAGCTTGCTACAGACAAAGGTTTTATCAGTCGTTCTCTATTGTTTTTCGCATCACTAACCACTTATTTTTAGTTCAAATGCTGTGGCTACATGAACAGTACTACTCCACCTTTTGTTGTCGATAATGTGTGTCCAAGCGCTGAAGTTGCCGCAGCGAGACTGGGATGCGTATTTCCATTCTCATCATTTGCAAATAGCTTTTTGGATATCATTTTTACAACTGCCTTCGGTATTGTGGGTGTTGATACGATATTTATTTTATCTACAACAATCCTAGTGAAGGATCGTAAGGAAAAGGCGCGATATTTACAAATTCTCGAAAAAAGTTAGTGAAGGCGAATAAAAATTTTGATTTAAGTTATCGGGTATTCATGAGATTAGTTACATAATTTTTAATTGGTGGAAAGAATCCTTTTCTTCACCCAGCGACTTAGGTATTGTCGTATAAGACTTGAGACTACTATATGCTCAATAAAAAAACACGTAGTCTACGTACCATCTTCCGAACGCACAAGGAATATATGTGCATTTTAATAAACGTAGCTCTGGTATAGCACGTGCCTTGGATTAACTGCTATTACTGCAATCTACATCATTATCAACTGGCATATCCCCAAATGAAGCTCTATAGTGAGCATATTGGAATCATGATCTATTTTAATTGTTTGAGGTCTCAAATGCTTGATCTATATAGTGTTCTTTGTCTTGTCACAAAGAGTGTTTTCTTTTTGTTGTCGAATCCATCAATTTCGTTAAAATGCAATTATTGTTCCTTTGCGTTATTATTATATATATATGTTTCAGTCAAAGATTCTGTTGCCTCTCTAATTCTATTGCTAGACCCGCTGACTTGACTCTCTCGATAAGATTGGGAATTGAGTTTTTCTGAGATATCCATACTGAGATTGAAATGACATATAGCAATGTATCTATCAATAGACATGTAAAAATAAAAAGGACTCAACTTTGCCATGTTAATACAACGCAGAGCGGTCCAGCTTTTTACATAGATCTTGGCATAGTAGTGATAGAAATTCTCCAGAACCAATTCCAACAATCACGAAATATGTCTTCTTGCACAATCGGGGAGTTATTTTTTTTTAAAATCTTTGATTTAGTGACGATTAACATTTTAGGTCGAGATCCAGGTTTCAGAGCATCAAAAACTCCCAAGGCCTGACCCCTCAATTATGGGGTGTTTCTGTTACCTAAAATGAAAATGGTTTCAATTTTGTTTTTTATTCCTCTTTAAGTGGAGTCCTCAAAAACTATTTGTTAAAACCACGATTTTATCTTTCTTTTAAGAATCACAGAGCTCTCCTATCTTAATATTTTTGATAGTCCGAACTTCAAGCATGACTTAATTTAAATATATATATATCTATAAATAAATATATATAATATATATATATATATATATATACAGAGGGACAAGATTAAGT
>MCBS01024643.1:1993-12425 GCA_003611235.1 Golovinomyces cichoracearum
GGTTACGCCAAAGACGTGGAGCTTAACTCGTTGCAACCAAACACTACTTAGAGTAGCTACATGTTTTCAAAAAAGAAAAAAAAAGACAAAGGGAAATATTTTCAAGGAATGTACAAAGCACTTCTCTCATACTCCGTCACCCCGTCATACAATGTGCTATGTAGCTTCTTTGAAAATTTTCACTCCCATGCATCAAGCGATGGAAAATGAACATATACCTCACATTCAATTCCTTTGGCCTTTCTTTCAAATTCCGTTAGAATCCCCTTTCCCGGCATCTCTTCAAACTCTCCCCAAGAGTCCACTCAGACTTCCTTCCCTTATTTCTTCTATGATTCCATACACATTATCGTCTTATCAAAATTCTGATTCTTATAAAGTGTTGTTCTGCCCCCACCGTCCTCTCTCCATTGTATAACACGGGCCACTCATGTCGAAGGCTGAAACTTCGAGTCGAGAGCTCGAAGCTAAGGCACTGATGCCCCCAGCCCTCGTCGAATACTCATGTTGGCGGTTTTGACGACATCCTTAGCCTATGTCGCCGTAGAGAATCGCCGAAAAGTCGAGTCGGCGGTGTCGTTGCCGAGGTGGAGTCGAAATTGAGGCCGAGCTAATGCCCAGTCCTCCATGACATACCCGTTTTTTAGATTGGCATAGTGAGAGTAAAACGCGACTTTAACTTAGTTTGATAAATGATGCGTATTGACTGAGTCATGTATTGGAAGGTGTGGAGTAGTTTGAAAGTATGAAACGGGCCGCGAGATGGGCATCTCAAGAAAAAGATCGAAAGAAAAAGGAAAGATTGTCGAAACGCATGAGAACCTTCAGTCTGTCTGCGAGTTGTACTGATAAGTAAGACCGAGTTTCTTTTCGAGGGAATTGAGGTATGGCCATTCATTCTATGTAGGCCGGGAGTTTTTTCGACCAACGACCCGGTCAGAAACTGACTTTCCCCCATCTCTTTTAACGACTGGTATCTTGGGCTTTGAGAGAGTATTGCCCTCTCAGGTTTCGTACAAGGTACCCCACGCACACGTGTTTCAGTCTTCGCCCTCCTATCACGTGTTTTGTGTTGGGGAAAACAAATGGAGGCTTCCAATCGAGACGAGCACGTGATTATGCATTTTAGAAATAAGAGGCCTGAAATTGCAGTTGATGATTGAGGAGTATCAAGGGACTGATTGGAGCATCTCAAAATCGATGTGTACGCGCGAGAAATTAGCCTCTCATTTACTCAACTAAAATTATTCAGGTTCTTCACTGTCTCCCTCCCTATCTCTGCCTTGTGTAGTTAGTAGTGTAGTTGGAACGATAAGTGAGGCTCTTCCCAAGGATCTGTTTTTTTTCTTTTGAGTGGGGGGGGAGCTTAAATAGAGCGCTGAAGCCTCTGTGCCATGAGACTCACGTAGAAAAAAAAAAAGAAATGGCGAAATACAAGATCTTCCACAGCAGTATTTTCCCTCTTTGTCAGCCAATTAAGAGGGGGACGAACGAAAAGTTTTTGAACTTCAGACTCGTTTTGTTTTTTTTTTCAGGGCGAAATAGAGCGGCAATCCCTTCTGCTATCATTTGCAAAGTAAGAACTCAAGGACAAACTAGAATAAAGTGAAGACTTTATTCCTGTGATTTCTAGTGAGGAGAAAGGAAAGAAGGAAACAGCAACAAAAATTCGCTGTGATCGACTATTTTTTTTACAAGATTTTTGGATACCTCGTAACGTGATAGATGGCGGTAGATTTTTTTTCTAATTACTGAGTGACCAACTAGATCGAAGATCTAGTTCCCGTCAAAGTACAAGTCTATATTTAAAAATAAAACAATTTTTTTTTGATCCCATAAATAGACGATTCGCTTTCCGGCCCGGCCCGCCGGCTATCTGCTCAATAACTCCCGAAAAATAAACACCTGCTTTTGCTTCTTTTCAGATCTTATCATAAGAAAAATCCCTCAAATCTAATCGTAAGAACCGTTCCCCAAATTTAAATGCTAGATATCATACATAAATAAAAATTCAAGTATACAAAGATTTTACAGATATATTCAGATTACATGAAATAAAACCAAATCTGCCAACATGATTGTTCGACTTAACCTATTATCGTTCGGCCTTCCAGAGATTTCTTCTCATATAATATTTGTGATGCTCATTCTCTCACTGCCCTTCATTCGTTCAGGCGGAGATTCTATCTCAGCACTTGATGGTCCGAAACTATAGTTAGGGTATGATCTAGTTTTGGTATACCCATCAGACTCTTGGGCCAGCACTCCGACGAGGTATTCGACTCGTTGCCAGCCTCCCCAGTCTCTCAATTCTGTCTCTGAGAGTTTGCTCGTAGTTTCTTCTGTCTCTGCAACGTCTCTCATGTTGATGTTTGGCAGGATATCGATTTTGCTGCCTACATCAACGTCTAGGCTAATATCAGGGCTCTGCCATGCCCAACTATTGCGGTAATTTCCTTGTAAATCGCCAGATACGTATGCGATTAATTCCTCGTCAAGTTTCTGTTGCACTCTATATCCTTTGCCTCCCATGTAATTGTTAGAGCGACGTTTTTCAAAGAGTACATCCAGAAAAAAGGCAGTATGTCGACCACAACAGATATTTATATCTCGAAGAGTACCTATGAGTGATGAGGCCCTGATACAAGTAAGTGCAGCGTCATAGTGACCTCCATATAAAAGAAAAAGTGTACAACGCCATATATGTGTACATGTCATTGCATGTGCCCCGGTCCCAAAAGATTGCGATAATTTTGACCATGCCATAGCTCGAGATATCAAATTAGCCGAGTCAAGAGACGTTCGAATACATTCATCTAGGGCATTAAATCTTGTTTCGAGTGGGCAGAAGGTTGTGAGGTTGTGTCGATGAAGAATTAATCGTGAATTCATAAGATAGCATACGGGAACAAGTGCCTGAGGATCCAATGGTTCCTGAGAATTTAGTAGAAATGAAGGCGGAAAAGCTGATATGCAGGCTGAAAAGTGAGTGTCAAATATCCGTAATGATGAATCAGGGATAATTGGTGATTTCAGGGACTTGATAAGTTGTGAAATTGCACGAATGATATCAAGAATCGGTAGAAGCATGTTAGTATGGGGTGCGCTATTTGTATTTAGTGCTCCAATATCGTAGATTGGATGTTCCATGGCCGCAGTCGGAAGATTAACATCACAATCATCGTCATCAATGAAAGGAGGACGGCCGTACTCTAGCGAGATGTGTCGATCCCAGATATAAACTCCCCACCATACTCTACGTCGCATTTCTGTTTCAAGAGAAGACCAAGAAATGGACTCTATCTGTAATCCAATTTCTTGAGAGATACAGACGGCAGACGCTAGCCATTTTCGAGCGGCAGACTTCAAATTTATCTCGGCAAGAAATATACTAGTAAGGAGCGTAGCTCTTACGTGATCAATCGTAAAGTCATCACTCCAACTGTCTATTTGAATTCGTGAAATATCTATGTATTTTCTGCCGATCTGTGGTCTCTGCATAGAGTGTTCCTTATTGAATAGTGACCCGACCGCAAGTATGGCGAAAAATGTAGATATCCATACTGGCGATAAGCCACTAGGACTTAAAGCTTTATATGCATTTTCGTACTCCTGTATAAATGTTGGCCAGTGAATAATTGGCATCACTAGATGTATCGAGCTGTAGTAAGAGTTCAAAATCTGGTCAGAAATATGTTTTGAGGGAAGATCTGGTTTTGCAGATGAAAATAAATTTGAATATCCTTGTTTTTGTGAATTTTCCGGTAGTTTGAGAATCCCTTTACCATATTTGCGAATATTAGATTGTACTCTCGAGAATCCTCGAAGAGACGGGGGTCGTAACCTTTTCTTCGGGCCAGATCCAATCTCCGGAAGATCTAGCGGTGATTTATGAAATCCTTCATTTTTTGTACAATCTTGACAATCTCGCATACTTAGCATAGATCTTAATTGTGAGTTTTCCCTTTTCATTTGGGCAATTTGTCTCTCCAAATCTTGAAGTTGTTTGATTGATGACATTCGCCTATTCGTCTCTTTCGTAAATTGACATTTTACATTACGGCTTAAGCATTCTGAGCAGCTAATCGTCTCTGTGGCATCACACTTCACTTTTCGTTCTCTACAGGCATCGCAGCTTGGATCTTTTCTTCTCTGACGATAAGCCCTTTTTTGGGTGTGGGGTTTCATTTGTGTTTTTACACTCGAGGATTCTGTTGATGCTGTAGATTCCATTCCCGAGACACTTGGTGATATTGAGTTAGAATGGTACGAATTATAATGAGGACTTTGACTAAGTAGTAACCCGGAGTCAGGTTGAAGGAGTTGCACAAGCATCGGTGTTTGTGATGCACACATTTGAATATTATTTGCGTCCAAATTTGTTTAGTTAGGAAAAGTAGAAGAAGAGATATGAAGAAAGAAATAATGGTGTAATTTTTCGGCTGTTGTAGATCCTTTTCTCGGAGTTCGATTTCTGATATGAGTACCGAGATTTTACATGCTAAATTGTGATGGATATTGAAAAGAGAGTCGCGCGCATACTAAGGCCTTGATAGTTTCTAAAAAATAGTGGGATCAAAAGTTGAAAGATACTTTAACATAGAAGATTAGCCTTGTTGCAAAAATAGTAACACTGCCCTCCTCGCAGCAAAGAAGAACGTAGAAATTTGATTTCAAATAATAATGAATTTTGATTAAAATCCCAGGAATTGCTATTGCTGAGCCAGGAATTTTTAGAGGGTTCCGCAACCGTAGAGATATGATTGCCGAAGGTAGTAAATCTAATGTCTGTAGGAAATTATCCGTCTGGTACGGGATCGATCGAGGAAAGAGAATGATAACTAGAGACCAAAAAGTAAGTCAATATTATACAGATAAAAAAAGCACAATACAAGAATTCGGAGAAATAAAATGCAAATCTAAGCAATATCTATCGCACCGTAAACCTTAAACCCCAACTCAAATGACCTTTTTTGGGGTGAGGCTCTTTGGCCATAATTTGACTTCATATTCCCAGTTTTAACTATAGTGTTAAGCAAAATAAACGAAGATCCGTGAAATCGATTTTGATTTGTAGTACTGTTTGTGTATAAACAAAACAAAAACTTGGACTTAAGCCTTACATCCAAAGTTACCTTGAACTATGGGCAATTGAATACTCCTGACCAAAATAATAATCACCTTTTGATAATATTTTTCTATTCGGTATTTGTTTTCCAAATTGGCCTAATCAAAATATGGGAAATGTGAGGAAAAGCATGAAGTTAGAGCTCCAGCCCAGAAAAGTTCTAGATCCTCAAATAATTCGATACTGACGAACTACTGGTGGCTCTTCTGAAATTCTTTTGACTATGATAATCCAAGGAGCGAAGTACGTACGAGTTCTGATGTCTGTAGTCGACTTCAATCTAGAGGGAAGGAGTGCTGTGAAGCCTGGTCGTTCGGGGCCACCTACAGGTGGGTCGCGTTATCGGTGACTAAAGAATAAATTTTGTGGGTGTCTCATCTACACTCTCTAGATTGATGTAGTTTGAGCGAAGGATAGTTTTAAGAGCTCGAATGAATAAGTAAAAAACGCTTTATCAAAGGTTGAGTTGAAGATCGCAACATCGACAGCTAAGCAATGTGCAGGAGATTTATGCTTATATGTAATATCATCGATCATTTCTCTCATTGAGGAAATTATATTCAGTCTATTATCCCCATAGAGATAGAGTTAAGAATAAAAATTTCCCGGGGGAGACATTACCTTCCCATGGTACGAACATGATGGAGCGACCAAGGAGTGCAAGCGAAACCAGGATTGCTCGGAGCAAGTCTAGGCGTCAAGGCCCATGCTCTTTCCTTTACGATCGGCAAAGTCCAGCAACCGCAAGGGGATGAAAGTGTCACCTAAACAGGCAAAACTAGGAGATGATAGATTGGTTATCTCTATCGCTGAGCGAACACTAAACCGACCGGCCGATAGGATTAATCTTCTCTTTACCGTAGCAAGCTCGGGAGAATAATTCTCATCAATGTCCTTTAATCCATGTCTCATCGGGATCTTTACCATAGAGATCTATTTCGTCGAACAGATAATATCTGATAATATTGAAAGGTTTTTTCTTTTACCTGGCTTCTAAGGCCTAATCTATAGCCCCGACATATTAGAACCAACATCACATCGCCACGACTTGTAAGGCACCGTATTTCTCATAGGAATTTTGTGAGACTTATCGTCGAGATTGAGCACCAGTGATCGTATAAAGAGCTCACCTGAATTTGAAATTATGCTTTCAAAGTCCTCTAGGTCCTCTAGGCGCTGGAAAAAACTCGAAATCTACTCTACAGCTTGTCCCTGACTCCCTAGAGAGCAGATAAATGTGAAATCTTCTCCGAATACCTCCTATCCTTTTGGAAAATGTCCAATATCCATGTCATGTACATCCACTTGTAGGGTATTTTTTTCGTGATCTGTTCGCCCAAGCGGATGCAGTCTCGAGTATCCGAGGGAGGGAACATGCATCTCTGTTAGTTTGATGTAACTGGCGGAGGGAAAGATTAGCTCTGACAGGGTACTAGATCTGACGTACCGGTAAGTTCGGTACATGTCTGATGAATCCGGTACTTAAGCTAGAATAGAGGCTGGAGCAGGATTGAATTTTCTCTCCAATGTGTCAAGTACCGCCGCTAACCGTAAAGAGAATGGTATGCTGACTAAATTTCATAAGTTCTGTGTAACAATTTATGACAGTATTTACAACTAGTCCCGTGCTCTTTGAGCGCGAGGCCTGTGCCTAGGTCTTGGAAATATACAACCAAACAATATTTACAGTTGTATCATTTGAAATAGTACAAATAATATAATCAGACCCACTTCTCAAGCATATACAAATCTCTCTTTGTTTTTTCACACCTGATCGATGCATCGCTCTTCACTCAGCAAGAGAGAGCTCGCGGTCCGGCGGCTAAAAAGGCCAGATCAGCTAACTTTAAGGAAACCTTCCGTGAGCTCTTATTATTTATCTCAAGGTTTGAAATTCACGGGGCCGAAGCGAATGCAGGACTTTTTTCAAGATGCGTGACTAAGTACCTTCACGCTCGAGCTGTGAGACGAGAACTATTTTAAGCAATGCAGGCGACAAGGCGCTTTTTTATACTCATTCTCTACGATCTATTTATAGAACAAAAGAAAATATGACAGACATAAATCAACTGCCTCACCTGTGGGTAGAGAGATTTAAAAGCCGAGGCCAGACATTATAGAACGGCAAGGAGAACGGTTTGAGGACACACACCGATGGGTTTGAAATTTGATGACGATTGGCTTCACTCTGTTTTCTCTGGTAACTTAGGATTGGGTCTGGAGTGCCGGTCTCAGAGTTAGAATGAAGCGCTGTTGACGTAATGGAAGAGGGCGGTATGGTTTAGACGGAGATTAATGCCGGACAGATTTTGAGGCAGGGCGCCTCAACGTCTAGTAGTTTCACTAGGGAGAGGGGAGTTGAACTTGAGCCAAATTCTGGGATATGTGTTAAGATATAAATAGATGCGATATATGTACAACTAAATATCTCAGAGTAAATATAGTTTAGCATGATTTCAGCAATTGATGGCTCCGTTATTACAGAGTAAGTGCGCTTGAGCGCTCAATCATCTCGAAGTCCTTTACTGTACTCAACCTTGCAGTGATAGTCATAGTTAGCAAGCGGGCACTTCAGCCTCTCTCTAGTCATGGTACAAGCAGTTTTTTGAATGTACAAGATAAAGGAGATGTTTCAGACACAAAGACTAATCTGTCCCAAATAGATGTAACAAAAGCTTTCCAGCTGTGGTAAATTTGGAAGTGGAAAAAATTTAATAAAACTCACCGTGGATAGGCGGCAAGGAGGAGATTCTGGGTGTCTACGAGGATGTAAGCAGTGTTATAGTACGTGTTCATCATTTTCGTACGACAAGTCTTATTGACCGTCACGCCAGGCCATCTCACCATGCTGTCCAGCTTCTCATAGTTTCCCAAGCTTCATATTATTCGGTAACTTTGTGTGCAGCCGAAGACAAAAACTGTTCGAATCGGGTCTAGCAGCATATCCTGGCATAGTAGGTTGGGCATACCATGCTCGAATCGTCCGGGCTCAGCTATGTGGGGAGAGCTCGGTGATATATTAATCCGTATGACGTAGATAGCCAACTTGCATGGACATCAATGTTTGACCCACTACAACTCTCACTGATCCGCATCGACCAAACTCGGGATGAAAGAACTGCCCCCGGTCCCGGCAGTCCCCGGTCCCTTAACCCGAAGTTAATCCCTCCTGTCAATAGTTGCGGTTCGTAACTGGTGAAACTACTCAACTTCCCACATTCTTCAAATTTCTGGCTCCAACAATCAATACTGAGATTGCGCGAGGAGTAATCGGAGATTGGTCGCCTACGCTCTTTCTCCTCATGTACGCTGAACCGCATGTCTTTTCGAAGCTCACAAGGCCATTAATACAAAAAAGATGTATCTAGCCCCTTCACTCGGCTGGAAAGTTCAACCATATGCGCGACACGAGGTCATGGCTAAGGTGCAGATAAGGATAGATGTACGGAGTTGGGGAGGGGTGATCTTGCAGAGGCTGTGACCCCCTACGATTACTGTCCCAGTAACGTACTCGTTCTGGTACCTACTGTAGGTCTAGACTCTCTTTACTTGAGGAAGAAGACAGTATCCACATCAGATCCAGAGGACCACTTGGAACAGAAGAGAATCTTTCATATTTGAATCTCTTTTCATTTCCCAGAGATCAAGTCAGTTCTACTTAACTGATCTAAAATTCCCCTCACTAATATCACGTCGTAGAAATGATATTATAACCTGAGAAGGAAATCCTGACAACAGAATTCAGTGAGGACAGAGAAATCAGGAGATGCATTGCAGTCACAAGGCTGGCGAAGTTGATATCACCAGCCTTGCATCGCACAAGTGAAATCGCTAGGAGTAGTTGGCTTGCGCTTAAAAAAGGATGTCCAATGGAACAAACTGATCTTGCGCAGGCTACGAGTTCCCGCTCGTCTATGCCCAGTCCTGTCCTAGATGAGGCGTCCCGATCCAAAATTTATCAAAACTCTATCTACCTTGCCAAAGCCAATCAGATTCTTTCCATAATGTATCCGCCAGGGACTCATAATTCTAGATGTCATGATCTCGGGAGAGGGATTAAGTTTTGATCCCAAAGTCTAAGTCCGATCTTGCGAAGGACAGTATCTCTAACAAGATGCGACCAAAGAGAAAGTACAGGCAAATAGGATGGGAGCTGAAAAGATGGAGAGTGCTTTGGGTTGTGTAGTCAGCGGGAATTATTCTGAGTCAGTGCGTCTGCTACATTGGGTATAGACAGAAAGATCTCGGAGGGGGTTATAGTTGCAAAAAAGGACACGAAGCTTCCATGGTCTGGGACAGGAGTTATTGGTGCACAGACCTTAAAGTATCTGTATTTATTACTCGCCGAGGCCTCAGCACTATTTAACTACATCAATATTATCGCGCGCTAGTCTATCCACTCAACGACCCAATCCTCCTAAAATCACAATGGAGCACTTCAGGGTAATAACTGATGAGCACACTATTACTGTTCCTAAGTAAAGTAATAGGGCCTTCAGGTACACCTGATTGTATTTTACTTTGTATTAAGCCAACCTCAATCGCACATCGGATAAGAAAAGCGCTTTAGTGGCCATTGACGGGCTGCTTCCCAGGCAAAGTTACAGGAGAACTATTCCGATTTTCTCTACCTCGCATGATGTATTTGCAATTTACTACTTGGATTCACTAAAGTAGCGTCTGTTGCTAATGGGCGTTGAGTGTTAACTGATAAGTCTGAGATCTCTTACTGCGTCATTCACATATACTTCCAATCACAAATCCACGCCCGAGTCGTGTCGTACTGCGTCTTTACCTATGGCTCAGCTCTTGGTCTCCCATCACATCTACTTTTCATGGGACTAGCTATCATGGTTTCTTGGATCTCATGAGAAGAATGGACTAATCTATGGATATATTTATATTTATTCGTCAACAAATAATTGTTGCCTGAAATCGTGCTCAATGTTTTCTCACGATAATTCAAGTAATACTCTGATCGTTTGGTTTCTTATCGGCTTGAACCAGTTTACTTTATAGAATATCTCAGCTGAGTGTAAAGCTTCGTCAGCAAAATCGCTTTTCCAAATTAAACTCACCATATGAAGAATAAGAATGGCTTATAGACATTGTTCGAAGGTTGTCGAGGAGATCTGATCTTGGACTATGTGTGTGTGTGTTATTTATCGTCGGATGTGAGCCAGGCCATCATCCTATATGGTATATAAGACGTATGAAGGATGTCTAGAATACATGATCCTCCAAGCTACAGCAGTGCCCATCCGGTGCCCAAATTTTCCCATTACCTACGTCTGAGCCAGCTAG
>MCBS01024644.1:605-12242 GCA_003611235.1 Golovinomyces cichoracearum
CTGAATTTACGAATACCCTTTACTCATTTATAGCTTCTCTGGGAAGATCACACTTTGCTTATTGAGCCACACCCTCCTTGATTTACTTCTTACTAGAGGAGACCACCTCATCTCTTTACCTGTTCTTTTAAAAGAACCATTTCCTTACCCGTTAGAACCCTGTAGAACGTTGTCAAAACCTCATCCGTGAGAATTGTACATAAACCCGTTTGGGATAGAATTGGTGCCAGAGAGTAAGACATCCTTTCGTGTGTGTTCCCTGCCGGCTCCACCGATTTCATGCCACAAGGCGCTTGGTTAGAGCAAGAGACCTTAAAATAAAATAAATATATAAACGAGAAGATTATTCCTAAATTAAATACAGTTAGGAACGAGCGCAAACTCTTTGTTTGATTTATATTGTTTACAGATTTTCAAGATAGAGCAGTTCCACTAGACGTAAAGTCTCCAATTACTTCCTTTCCCAGCTCCTCTAATGCCACCTGATAAGCTCTCCTTTGTTCATCGCTAAAGACCCCTTTAATATTGACTCTGTGGATTTTGTCAGGTGAACGAGAAAGAGCTGATGAGCGACCAATTTCATTCCAGAACCAACCTGCCTCAGAATCCGTGAACAAAGTCCAACCATATCCTACTTTCCCTGCTCGGGCCGTCCGTCCAATTCGATGAATATAACTAATAAGGCTGGTTGGCACGTCGTAGTTGATGACGTGAGCAAGATTTGGGAGATCTAAACCACGAGAAACTAGGTCGGATACTATTAGGATTGAAATCTTTTTTTTATTAAAGGAGTCAAGGTACTGCTGCCTTGTTGAGCGAGGCAAAGTAGACGTCAAGATACCAATTTGTGTAGACAACGGAGGAGATAAGAGAGCAATCAATCGACCTAGACGGACGGCGGACTCGTTAGATTTAGTAAAAATGAGGGCTCCATGTAGAGAATCATTATTATCTTTTTGATTTAAGAGAACATTGAAACCGGTTGCCAGAGGAAAAGACGAAAGAGACTTGAGTCGACTCTGAGATACGTCCGTGCTCGACGCGTTATCAAATTCAGAATCAGTACTTCCTGATTGTGATTTTTGATTAATTATTGCTTGCCGTTTTAGTAGCTCCAAAAGGTAGAGTGGCTTGATGTCGTTTTCCTCTACTTTTATGGCAAATTCTAGGAGTGATGAGGGCAATACATATTTCTGTAACTCATCGTTAGACTGATTACCATTAATATTTTCGCCTTCCAACAAGATAAAACTCGGTCGATAGAGATTTAATTGGGCCAATTGGCCTAAATTATTTGTCATGGTTGCACTAAGAACGATTTTCCTGACACGCTTTGTTCTTTGAAACCCTTTATTCGAAATTTCTATCTCAGATCTTAGTATGGGTAACCATTGTTGAAAGCTTTGGTCTAAGAGTTTGTCAGCTTCATCAATAACAAGCCATTTGACATCTTTGAGGCAAAACCCAGGTGAAGACTTTAGATGTTCAACAAGTCTTCCCGGCGTGCAAATAAGCAAATTTACTTTCATTTTAAACTCATCTACAAAGTTCTGAAAACATGGCAAAGGTTGAGCTTCGAAGATGCTTTCTGTACCACCATTAATGTCCTCGCTATCTTGCCATAAACTTTCTAATTGAAGTAGATTTTTTTCGTAACCAGCCGGATCATACTTTAGGCTGTGCTCAATTAAGTTTGACTGCTCATTTTTCATAGTTTCATTACCGACTGCAGTGCCTACTTTGACATGATTTTGTTCACTACCTTTAGAGAATATCACTGCACAAGTCTCGGCCAGCTCTTTAACTTGGGTGACTAATTCCCTTGTAGGAAGAACAATCAAGCCTCTTAATTTTGAAACGCGATATTTTGAAATATCTCGAATTAATGGAAGGATATAGCTCAAAGTTTTACCCGAACCTGTAGCAGCTGAAATTACAACATCGCCAGATTCGTGATTATTTTCGTGCAATAGCAGCTTAAATGCCGCTATTTGAACTGGAAATGCTTTAGTAAATCCTTTTTCGTGTAATTTTTTAATTGCATTGTTCTCCAGATTAAAATCTTCAAATTCAGCTGTTAGTTCGGGGGCAATCCTTATTGGGTTCGCCAACCAAGGTGGTAGGGACTCTGAAAGAGCAATAGGTTGTTTATCATTAGACAAAACGGGTTGAGGAAGAGGTGTGAGGCCATGAAGCTCAGCTGATTCTTCAACTATATGTGAGTCGCCTTTCTTATCATCTACATTATTCGATATTTTTTCTATTCTTTTGAATGAAATATCGCGTTTTCGCAGCAATTTTAAGTGCCCATTATCTATAGTTTCACCTTCATCCGGAGTGAAAACGTCTGATTTCCCCCCTCCCGACACATCAAGTCTTTTGTTCACTTTATCATTATTTGATTTTGACGGCCCCGATAGTTTTCCGGATTGAGGACCAAATTTAGTTGAATTCGCATGATGATCCTCTGTGTTTATGCTTGAACCTCTAAGATCTGTTCCATGCTCAGGCGGTATTACTTTTTCAGGCTCATGACCGCTATTCTGTGTTTGATGTACAGACAGAGCTGGCTTGACCTTTTGAGTGGCATTAGTATTGTAATTTTCTTTTTCTGGTTTGGAATGTTTTACCATGCGCTTGTGATATGCAGGTGAGTGGAAACTGCTTAAATGAGGATAATTTTGATCATCAGTCTCTTTGAATTTCAAATTCTCTGAAAGTTCTTTACTCGAGTCATGTTTCAACTTTCTCTTCACGACTCTTGAGGATGTCTCCTGATGCTCAGCCTTGGGGGATGAGTGAGATCTATTTGATTGAGATTTCAAAGGTGGTATATACCTAAGATAGGAAGCCGAGGCATCTTGAATTGTCTCTAAAGACTTTGATGCTGCCGAATTTTTAAGTTCTGAGTTAACGATGGGATTCGATTGATTTGATTTTTTATCATTCTCTGTCTGAGGCACATACCTAGCGTAGAATTGGGAGGCCATAGACTTGGTGCCGTTCCGTATGGCTTCAGTGATTTACGGGGTTGAATTTGAAATAAAAAGTAAACATGTTGATTAAATAATTATCAGCTCAAATCCTGTGAAATGATTTTTTTCGTTACGCTTCTCTAACGACGTATGTACGCAGCTGGTTGTTTCATCAATAATTAAATTATTAGCTATGATATGGATGCCTTCGAAAACGATTCTGTCCTTGATTAACGCATCGTAAACATTCATATATATTTCTAACACAACACACAAGGAGAAGCTTCGATTACCTCAGCTTCTGCTCTGATCTCAAAGCCTTTAGTGAACAATCTCTTTAGTACATTCTATATCTCCTACATCTAAAAATTAATTTTCTCCCGCTCTTCTCACGTAGACTCTAAATTATGCTGACCATTGTCCCGAAAAGGGAGAATTTCACGTCTTCTCAATCATGTGGGCTTAAACATCGTTTCCCCGTTAATTTTTCATTAAGTAACAGCAGAGGTTTAAGTAGCAAAATTATTCTTTCGGGTTGAGCAGAATTTTGGAAACTAAATTTGAATTTATGAAATTGGTAAGTTCTCTTGATTGATGAGAGATTAAAATGCAGGATACGTAGACTAAGAGATGACCTATGACCAAATCTTGTAGGAATTCAACTACGCTTGGCTTCTGCTCTGGCAATGAATGTTGGGTAGCGTGAGTTTTTACTGGCATCTAGTCCTATTCTCTACCTCGTGGTTGCACCTAGGGATGCTTTCTGTCTTTCAGTTGTTACAAGTGAGATATTCATACAGATATCCTACTTGTTGGGTCCCGATTTATCATAGTGGATCTCGTTAGTTTTCATCTATTCAGCGTTATTCCCCCGCATTACTCCACGAAGTCTCCCATAATCGTCCCAGGCGTGTTGAAATAAAAGCTTCGCAGTAATGAAAAACTGAAAAAGTTAAATCTTTTTCAATCGAATAACGGGATAGCTAGGAAAAGAGTGCAGAGAAAACAGCTGCCGTCCCACTAGATTCTCAATTAATTTGATAGTTCTTTACCGAGAAAACATCACCGCTCAAGGCCGATTTGGTCTGCTGGCTCACACGAAAACTTTGGAGTTATTTGTGCACGTGATTAGACTGACAGGTCTTGGAGGATCATGTTCACCAGATATCCTTCCTCGTCCTTTCACTGTTCCATGGGCTTGAGGATAAAGTCCACAATGAGACATTATTTAAAATAGCAATAAAAAACTAGACGTGAGATCCAGATACCATTCGCACGCGCTCTGGCATCAGGTATTTCTCTTTTTTTGCTCATTTCCCAAGCACAGTCGAATGGAGGGGAATAGGCCTATTCACTGTAGTTGGGATGAGATTCACGAGTTTTCTGGTATTCATATCATGGGGAGATGACATAGGAAGTGATAGCTATGGATAATATCAATTCTAACAAGAGATGAATCTGTCTGACTGCGCGAGCATAGATCAAGCAATTCAATAAACAAACTCCATAAGCGAGCAAAATTCCGGAACTGACGCACAGGTGTCCTATCGATGTTGCTCCACAATTCTTCTTCACGGCTCAGGCTAGATACAACCACACATCTTCTCCCCGATGAATAGCCTCATCATCTTCTAGAAGCACTTTGATCACTAATGTTTGCCGTAAGTATGGTTTATATTTGATCAGACTTTGTCTTCCTTTCCCATATGAGACTAGCTACTTCACGGACCACACAAGAAAGATATCGATTAACAAACGCAATACCACGACCAACGATAGACTTCAATTCCATCTAGCCAAACTCACTAGTCTCCATTACAATGATTCTAGAACAGATGCTCAACTATACCAATTGGGCAAGCTCCTTATAGATACCCTCTCAAAAATAAAACAAAATGCTATACAATATTGCTATGGTTAGCGATTTCTTTTACCCACAACCAGGAGGGGTTGAAAGCCATATCTACCAGCTTTCCACCAGACTTATAGATCGAGGACATAAAGTAATAATAATAACACACGCATACGAGGGAAGAACTGGAGTAAGATACCTTACAAACGGCCTCAAGGTTTATCACGTTCCCTTTTTCGTCATATACAGAGCATCAACTTTTCCGACAGTTTTCTCTTTTTTTCCTATATTCCGGAATATTGTGATACGTGAACAGATTGAAATAGTACATGGCCATGCGAGTCTCAGTAGTCTCTGTCATGAAGCTATTTTGCATGCAAGGACTATGGGGCTAAGGGCAGTTTTCACCGATCATTCGCTGTTTGGATTCGCAGATGCTGCGAGCATTCTAACTAATAAACTAATGAAATTTACCCTCAGCGATATAGATCATGTAATCTGCGTTAGTCATACTTGGTAAGTTGACATAACCTTTGAAAACTATAAAACTAAACTGTCCAGCAAAGAAAATACTGTACTTCGTGCTTCACTTGACCCATTAATGGTATCTGTTATCCCAAATGCTGTTGTTGCTGAAAATTTCCGACCGCTCAACCACCCTTCCTACCCACCGGAAACCGATAAGAAGTTTGTCCCTGTATCACAACCTTTAGGAGCCCATGATATCATAACTATAGTTGTAATCTCACGCCTTTTCTACAACAAGGGAACTGATCTGCTAGTGGCTGCCATACCTCGTATATTAGCTAACCATCCAAATGTCAGGTTCATTATCGCAGGATCAGGGCCTAAAGCGATCGATCTCGAACAAATGCTTGAAAGAAATGTCCTACAGGATAGAGTTGAAATGCTAGGGCCAATTCGACATGAAGAAGTGAGAGATGTAATGGTGAGGGGGCATATCTACCTCCATCCAAGTTTGAGTGAAGCTTTTGGTACAGTTATTGTAGAGGCTGCAAGTTGTGGTTTGTATGTTGTCTGCACACAAGTTGGAGGTATACCAGAAGTACTTCCATCACACATGACGGTCTTTGCTAAACCCGAAGAAGATGATCTTGTGTTAGCCACTGGTAGAGCAATAGCTGCATTAAGATCAAATAAAGTTCGAACGGAGAAATTTCATGATCAAGTTAAGAAAATGTACTCCTGGACAGATGTTGCAAAGCGTACCGAGAGAGTATATGATGGCATTTCTGGAGTATTGAGTGAATCTGATTTCTATGGACTCAATGCTGACCCTGCTAATTGGAGTGCAACGAGAGGACGAGCTGGAGTACAAAGTTTCGCACTGATCGATCGCTTGAAGAGATACTATGGATGTGGGATCTGGGCCGGAAAACTCTTCTGTATTTGTGTGGTAGTTGACTACATACTATTCTTGATATTGGAATTTTTGGCGCCTAGAGACGCTATTGATATCGCTAGAAATTGGCCGAAAAAAGTAAATCCTGACAGAAGCTAAAAAGCTGTTGAATCTTAGGATTGGAAACTTATACTTTAATACCTACTCTATACTGCGCTCAACTCGGTTTAAAATCTACCCCATATCAACATTTTTCGTCTGATGATCATTTGAACACAGTTTAAATAATTCTCGAGCTGAGTCAAGAAAATGACGACCTGTGGATTTTCAAACTCAAAAACTACCTACATTATGTCTGAGGAGAAAGGATTTCATATTTTAGCCTATCCGAAGTGCTACCCAAAGTAAGCCTGCTTCAAAAATGGCAAAGAACGGGACTCAAATATAACGACCTCTTGCAATAAGCGTTCAAATCGGACAAAACTATCTTTCACAACTTTTTATGCAAATCTAACAGTTAGTTAGTACAAAAGAAGTCTTGATTTACTTTGTCTGTTAAGTGGATGACTCAAAGGAGCAGAATCAATTCCTTAACTAGTTCAAAACGCAATAACTTTAATCGCTTTATTATATCTATCATTACGACTTAACCGAGTTCTCCCTAGTTGAAAAGACTTCATTGATTCCAGAAAAATATAAATCGATAAAATTTTACTCACTACCAGTGATTGGACATCTCCCGAAAAATTTTGTTGTATTGGAATTTTGTGAATATAATGTTGAGGTTTTTTTTTGAAAATTTATGAAGAACTCATTAACAATATCTAAAATGTTACTTCACGCCACTGACACGATATAATCAAGTGAACAAAAGGGAGAAAAGACTACACGCAACATTTTTTACCCCCAGGAGTTGGATTTACACCGATCTCAAGAGTAGTCTAGATTTCTTTACGTCCCTCGTCAATAAAGCAGGTACTTTAGGACCCTTGATTTTCCTCACAAATGATAAAATTTGGGCCCCTTTTCTTAGAAGCTGCTCACACTACAAATCTGTCTGAATGGATGTGGACATTAACAAATTTGAAACTTCAACTCTTGTGATATTTATTTTCTCCCAAGCAGCTCAGACGATTAAGAAGTGATCCTGCATATACCTGATAGTTCTGACAGCATAGTCATTGTTTCTCCAAGATATCAATTTATTGTGCTTTGGCGCTAACAATTGGTTATAGGAAATTGACCAGCAGGAATGCATGGTATCTCTTCATGATATCCGTGCAGTAAAAACGAACCGCGCCGCTAGTATCTTTATCTGTCTAGAGTCCCAAATGGGTACAAGGACGTACGTCTAACATCTCATATTCATATGAGAAAGGAGAAGGGAATGTGATATGTGCCATACATATATATGTAAGAGTAATTTTATTTGGATTATTTAATTAAGGTAATATAATCCTTCTACTTGAATTCACGTTACGAAGATTAACGAATTGACCTAAATACTCTGAATATATTTCCTCGAAGAACCAATACCAAATCTTAATTCAATTGGATTCAAAATTTTTAACATTTATGAAAGCGAATTGACTAGTTTCTGCAAAGCGCGATCATTAGTTGGTAAAAATCTCAGGTACACCAGTATCAAGATTTACATATGTTATTGTCTATCAAACGATTATAAAAAAGTAAGGGCTTTTGATGCACTAGTCATAGTTCCAGTACCTCAATTACTGTCCGCAGCGTCCCGAATTAATATACTCAAAAATTAAACCTGAAATTCTAATCGTTCGGTTCCGCAATCATAACTCTGTTTAGGTGAGGGCTATCGATGCACCATTAAACATTGTCAGGCCACTTTTTCATCAAGATCACGACTTCAATTAAATAAATCACCACTACAATCCTCTATACTAATGCTATTCTATGGCTGCTCCTACGGTAGCATCTGCCTATCTATCTTCATCCTTTTCCTTTCTTTTTCTCAACCTGTTTGCCCTGATATTTTGTACTTTTCGGGCATTCTCGTAAGCTTGGATCTCTTTTCCAGCTTACTGGCCATAGATTTCTCCATCATTTTTGGTGATTCGGCAATCTTCGTTTCTTTCATTGCTCCAAGCTTCCAATCGTAGCAAGCGCTCTCGAGAATGCGTGCTATACTTGATAAAAGCGATAAGCTCAATTCATGTGAAAAGCTCATGTCCTGCTAGATGTATCATTGGTTCATGGGGAGTTGATGAGAGACCAGACATGTACTTAATATCTTCACTCACGATAGAATAGAGAGGGCACAGTCTCAAACTTTTCCTACATGATTAATATAGCGTGAACTCAGAGACACCTTCATACTAGACTGATTTAATCATTTATACCCCCAGTGTTCTCACATTCTAAAAAAAATCCAATACCAGAATATTCTAGCTATCACTAGAGGCCTCCGAAAGATCGGAAGAATTCATGCGCTTCTACACATGGGAAAGAAGCAAGACTAGCGCATAAATATGATTGAGCCAATGGGTTAAGAGTATATATTACATTCTCTCACCCTTTGAAATTACAGCCCACGAGTCGGATAGTTTAGTGGTTTGACGTCTGGTCTGGTCTCCCAAATACAGTCTGGGGAGCCTAGGGAACTACCCCACTTGAGACAGGTGAGAGCTGGTTTGAGTCCAGCAAGACCAGCCACATTCTCTCGCGGTGATATCATACTCGTAGAGTGGTGAAAGCGTATTTAGATAACCACCGTTTTTTTACGCTTTTCCCTGTGGTGGGTATTCACGGTAGAGGTTGCTTGTCCGTAAGGCGTATTCCTCAAGTGGTATCTGCGAATGAAATCTAAGTATGGGTGTTCCAGACGTCAAAATGAGGCATTCCACATCAGGGAACGCATCTCCCGTAAACACCTCCATAGGCCGAGAGGGGCTCAAACAGGCTAATTGATAATATTATTATTTTTATTATATCAACTGAACCTTATTACCCGGAATTACCGACAAGTTCTCACAGGTTAATTGCAATTGATGTAAATCATCAAGAATGCGTGGCACAATTACCACATTGTCCAATTAAATTCAGGGCCACTGTAGTGAATCCTTTTTATAGAGAATGGGATGAAATCATTACTAAAGAAATTTCTTCCAATATCAATGAAGTCAAAAACGCCAAAACCAGAACAACACCGCTTAATTCTATCTACGCAACCGATAATACAAAAATCTTAAATTCGGAGAAATCAATTGGGCTAATCGAAGGTAAGCAAATTACAATGAGATATAACCTCAGGTCATATCCAACAATTTGTACAAATTTAACAGAGGTTTAAGATTTTTATAAAAGCGAATTGGTAATCGACAATAGTGATGTGTCTGAAGTTTTTCTTTCAGAAAAAGAAAAAGCCGATCGTGAAATTTCTATCAGATTAAGAAAAGAAGGTGTAATGAAAACAGATGGACAGCCATTTGAACTCGCAGATCGCGCCGAATTTGACAGACTGAATAAGAATATTGTGATTAAAATCGAGGAATTTGACCAAAGTAAACATGGGAGTGTTCAGCTCTTTAACTCACGGTTGGTACGTGGAATTAAAGGAAAAATTAGCAAAGCTCCTTATGTAAAATCCCAAGTTATTGCTGCATGGGGAAATGAAGGAAAAGCAGAAATTTTAACACAGTCACCCACATTACAGCGAGCAAGTCAAAGATCACTTGCAGCCCTTGAACCCTCTTTTTTATCTCCAGCAAGAAATTATGTAGGAGGATCAGTCAATCTCCCTAAATTAGGTATGTGGTTTCGTGATGTAAGTCAAGCTTACACGCAATCATCGAGCTTATCAAACCGATTTTTCTGTGCAAAAACTCCAGACGAATTCCGGACTTTCTATCTATTTAATTCAATCATGGTTATTCAAAAACTTTTATATGGAATTCCAGAGGCAGTAACCCACTGATTGGCTACTTATATGGAACATCAAACGAAGGAACTTAGAATGAAGCCATCAACATAAGATCCATGTCTTCTGATTGCAAATAAAGATATATTTGGTCTTGTCGGTATGCAAACCGATGATACATCAATCCTGGGTGATATTAGGTTCTCTAAAAAGGAATAAGAAAAACTTAAATTCAATGCCAAACCAAAGAAACAACTCTCCAAAACAAACCCTCTAGTATTTAATGGTAGCATTTTAACCCTCAATGAGGACCTCTCAGTTGCTCTAATTCCAAATGGCTAAGAAAGAAAAATTGAACTTTTAAACCCAAATCTTGAAAATACTTTAGCAATCAAGTCTAGTGTAGCATCACATTCGTTAATAAAAAAGACCTACGCTCAACAACATGCCCGAAGTGCATATCTTGCATCAATTTGTCAACCAGAAGCGTGCTATGAACTGTTAGTTGCTGCTCAAGTTCAGAATCTCTCCAAGGACGATAAAGCTAAACCAAATAAAATATTAAATAGGCAAAGGAATAATCTAGAATTAGGCTTAAAGAATGTGCCTCTAGACCTAAAAATAATCAAATTCTGTGTTTTTATAGACGCCTCCTTTGCTAATATTGCCAATCTATCCTCACAAATTGGATTGTTCATTGTTTTAGCCAATGAGATCACTCAAGAAAATCACAAATTTTCCATCACTGGGAATATAGTACACTACAGCTCTACTAAGAGTAAACGAGTGACTAGAAACTTTTTAGCCTCCGAAGTTTACGGTATGGTAGGAGGTGTTGATATGTGACATGCCTTAAATACTACGATCAACCAAATTTTATCTCGACTGAGCCTTCCGAAAATTCCAACAATTGTATGTACCGACTCATAATCTCTCTATGAGTGTCTAGTTAAGCGTGGTACTACAAAGGAGAAGCGCCTTATGATGGACTTAATGGCACTAAGGGAACCATACCAACGACGGGAACTCTATGAAATACGATGGATAAACGGACTGGATAATCCCACCGACGCCATGACAAAAACAAATCCTAATAAAGCCTTAGAAACCTTAATCGAGAATAATAAACTTGAGATTAGGGTGGAAGTTCGGGTTATAAGAGATTAAATTACTCGTTCACTTTATTGCACTTGTCATCAATCTTTAGCAACGACCTATCCAGAACATATCCGACATTCTTTAATTTCTCTTCGCTAGTTAACACCAAACTGAATTTATCTTCACTTTAAGACGACATCTCTCTTCATGATTTCAGTATCTTGGATATTAAAGGACCAAATGGAATCTGATATTAATGTGAATCTGACAACAAATTTAGTGTTGCCAGTATTTTTGTGTATGTGTATTATTTATCGTCGGATGTGAGCCATGCCATCATCCCGTGTGGGATATAGGACGTATGAAGGTTGTCTAGAATACATGATCCTCCAAGCTACAGCAGTGCCCATCCGGTGCCCAACTTTTCCCATTACCTACGTCTGAGCCAGCTAGTTACATC
>MCBS01024645.1:0-12434 GCA_003611235.1 Golovinomyces cichoracearum
TTTCGACAGTAATCCTGACAACACCACTAAAAAGATATCGAAGATTAGATGAACGCACCTTACTTCATGTAATTGGAGTATACTAAAATATAGATTTAACTGTGAATCCATTAGTCAAAATAGTCAGGGATGACGGCCACGACCAGGAATCAAGATAAGTAGGATGGAGGAGAAAGACAGCCATGTGGGTGACTAAAATACTAATATAATTGTTGAAGACAGAGTTTGTTTCCTAAGATTAACCAATCTAGGAAAATCTTTGTCTCTTACTAGGGCGTTCCAGCTCTGAGTTTTCGGGTGAGATCGATCTTGGTGCTGATACTGAACCATTATAACACATTCAAGATGTACTTCTTTCAAGTAATAATATATCATTGTTATTATCAATATCAACAAATTCCACGTTCTCGCAGAATTCTTCTTTTAAATGAAAGTAATTTCCGCATATCTTGCCAGCCTTTCGACTGGGACATAAACTGTTACCACATCCAGCTTTAAACCGACGATGTGTTACGACAAAAGAGATTGTTAAACTTCCTCTAGCATTATTTTTTGGTGGCGGAAGTTGACTATATCTACGAGCAATTTGTGCCGCAGATACTGGCATGTTTGCGGATGGCATCGCTTCGTGATCTGGCGCCATTTGCTGGGGCCTAGTAGTCTCACTTGTACCAGAAATCCCAAATTCGAAGGAATGGTAATTGGTAATTCTTTTAGATCGAGCACGCCTTATTACATTCGGCTCTTGAATGCGCTCCTTTACCTCGAGAAAAGCGCGAGTAGGATTAGGGATTATCCTCCAAGGGTCAGAATCTTCCTTGCTCATTTTTAAATTTTTTAGTGCAAGTACTCAGGTACCGATCGAGCTTATGACTGCATGAAAGCCCCATTTTCAGTTTATAAACACCGGTGTAAGTTGTTGCCTCACAGTTCTCCCCACTCTCCCGTGCACATTGGTTGGTAACCAATTCCCGCTCCCTCATCTACTTCTACCCTCTCAAATATTTTAAGGATTTCATTGGGAATATCCACATCAGCTTGCCATAAAATAAATGATTTGCACGAATACACCTAGGAGGTGCCAAATTCTTCAGCTGCGCTTATTTTGCATCATATCTGTGACGAAGATTGTCATAAAAGGGCCACACCTTTTGAAGAAAAGTGACTGTATATTGCTATTCTGACTCTAGGCCGACCCATTAAAACTGCATGTGCAGATTCTCCAGGCGAAGTCATATCCATACCATAGTTTCGGGTACTATTTTTCCATGCTTTGACACAAAGTTTCTTATGAGAAACCATTCTTTCTTTAAATAACGAGCAAGATTGTCCCAAATTTGTTTTTTGTCTCGATTTGTAGAGTAGTTTTCCAATTTTTCTAAGACTCCAACATATTCTTCTTCCGTCGGAGCGGGAGGTATTTCTTTAGAAGAGAAAAATGCTATCTTACCATCGGCATTGGGCTGCGATTTATAAAGCTCATCTTGTTCTTTACCAAATACTACACGTAACCACACTCGGACATCTATGTCCAAATGCTATCGATAGAGCATAGTAGGAGTAGTAGGAAATATTGCATGCAATGCATTAATACAAGCAAGATCACTGCCATGAAAGATGACTCGAGGAATTTTTATGCCATATCTGAAATAAAAGCCCCGAAGAACTTACAACGCTAAAGTAAAATTGTTTCCCGCCTCCCGTTCCGTAGAGCAATGACCGACTGGAATGGTGTTTTCAACGCGGGTAATTTCAACAATTTTAAATGAAGGAAGGCAATATTTTCGAGTGCCTTAATTTGGATCTAGCATTATATCTTCTAGTTTGTCGCAAAGAATCCTGATCGTAGAGTGTTGGGCAAAAAACTATATTGTGATAGCGCTGTTTTCATTATTTATTTCGTGATTCCAGAAAATTTTATCGTCTGGATTGAAATTGCATTCTCTACTGGTGTTCTCAGATTGAATTTCTCAGGTCTGAATTTTACTGTCTCGTTGTGGAGGTTACGGGCAAGGATGAAATTTCCACCTTTATCGCTAAGTTGCGGATAAGTAAGAATTCGGGCCCTCTTGGGTTCGACACCAGCCATCACAGTTTTCTTGATAAATTAACTCAATTCCTCCCCACGGGCTTGGGGGCAATTATTTGCCAAGCCTGATGCATGAACTCCTCTATGGTTGTATTGGGCAGACTTGCCAAACCGACACGACCATTGAGTCTCCGAGCCATAGGATGTTGATTTTTATCGGTGTAAACCATGACAGCTCACGAACAGTGTGTGAGCTTGCTACAACGTCCGGCACGATTTGATGGACGGGATGCGGTGCTTTTCTCTACACAACGTTTTGCACCTTTCGCGCAAATCTGTCTTACCCGATGTACCACACCAAATTTGTTCTTTCTTCTTCCACCACGAGTAAACTCAAAAATCTTTTCTCTGCTGAATTCGTGTAGTGCCGTTTCGACCTCCCCTATGGATCTAAAAACCCGTGCAGGAAGATTTGCGATGGTGACAACACCATCAGCGTGAAAAATATCATAGTCAGAATCTGGTGATTTCACGTTCAATTTATTAATCACGTAGCATGCTTTGATAAGATTCGGTCTCAAATGGATCCTGAGGCGATTCTTCAAAGGGTTAACGATTTCAATAACCTCTTAGATGGAGCTATTGAAAATGTTTGAGTTATCAACCAAGTCTGGACCCAAGATCTCAGTATCAGAGCTGGAAGAATTTGTGTAAATTGGTTCAGACATATTTTGATATCTATTGCGATGTTAATGTCACGAGATGTTAATGTCACGAGATATTATTTGAGTGAAAAATTAGGATGTTTATATTGAATACATGTGCCAGGGTAATAGTTGGTCTATAGAAGAATTTCATGAATCGAGGATACAAAGCGTTGATGGAGATTGGAGCGGACGTGATAAAATTGTCACTTTTGCTTATAGTCGAGCATTGTTTCCCTCAATGGAGGGTGAGAATTTAGGAAGATGGGGTTTAGTAAACAAGAAATTTCTGTCCTGTCCAATAGCAATGCCACCACAAGCCTTGATTCGATTGTACACTAAGAGGAATACTTTGCCCATCGTTATTTTTCTTGTCCAATCAACCAAAAGTTCACTATTTGTGGGTGTGTAGCTGCTGGGAATCGCAAAAACCACTGGGCGGAGCTCCCCCGGTACCGACGTCGGGACTAAATCCGAAGGCTTAGCTACCCTTCCTAGCCTCCTTTTTCTCCCGCCTATGATCCGTGCCTCGGGTTAAATCGAAGGTCCTGAAAAACAAGTCAGAAAAGTCTTGGTGTAAAGTTTTATTATGAAATAGCCTAGCCCAACAATCTAAAATCATTACAGACATGGGGTAGAAGAGCGACACTTGTAATTGGGATGAGTCTCCTGGCTAGTAAGTCGGATTGAAAGATTTAAAGTAACGAAACTATTGATGAGTCGAAAGATTTGATTAGAAGGATCGAAGGGTACCGGACCTTACTTTCGTGGGTTATTTGAAAACCCTCCGGTGGGCGCGGGTCTCTGTAAGTAATCAGGTGGCCTGCGGTTCGCAAATTAGTAGTGCAGAAAGTCACCAAGATCTTCCACCCTTAGGGTCCCCTTTGGACTAATCAAAAATGCTTAAATCTTCTGTATTTTTTCTCCTATGTCTTCCTCTATCTTAGCAATATCTACTTATACTATTATCATCGTTACGTCATGTTAGTTTTACATAACCGATACACCGAGTTAGAAGCTCGGACACACAGGCCTTCGTTTATCACTACTTTTATGGCACACTGTCCGACAAGCGCCAGCAAAGACAAAATCTACACCTCAGGTGGTGCCGGTGCAAAAGCTCAGTATTTTTTGAGTATCCGAGATATCCAAGAAGACTCGCATTCGGATCAAATTTAAAACGCACTCACAGTGTCAATATCTTGGGGGTTACAGTTACTTCATTCTCTATCACAAACGAGATCCCACCCAAGTCTATGTCGCTCTCAGGTGCTCTTCAACCATATTAAACTCTGTTAATCTTCGAAATCAAGTTCCATCGATGAAATCCTCAATCGCTTGCGATCATCACCCAAGCTAAGGCCCCACGATGTCACAGACAGCCAGAAAGGAGGATTTAACTCGCGGAGCACAAGGCCTCGGGGGCATTTTGGGGCTAGCTATGAATTGATAAATACCCATTCCAGGGAATCTTACAAGGAAAGGACGAGGAAAGGCGGTTGAGATGTGGGATGAGGATTCTAGGATATTTGTGGTGAGACAGTCTGAATATCGACGTAAATTTCTCAAGATTTGAATGGCCCATATGGGTCAGGCTTTCGCTTCAGATGGAGGTGCCGATATCTTAAAAACAGGTAAATATGATATGTGTTGTGGTCCGCCTCCTGGTCGTTATCTTCCTAAGTTCGAGTCTGGGTAGCCTGGACATCTACCTTACTCGAAAAAGGAAGGACTCTGAGGCCACATCTCACGCGGTAGCTACACACAAAATTTAAAAGGCATGTTAGGGTAGTCGAAGGACTTTCTTGTTTTCCCTGTGGCAGATATTCACGGTTGAGGGATGGGTGAGAGTCCTTATCAAAAAGGCCTCGAGTCATATTAACGAATGCACCCACAACATGAGTGGTCCTGATGTTAAATTGAGCTATCTTTGATAATGGTCATCGGGAAAAGACTGGGCCTCGCTGTGTCACACTCGATGAGCGCTAGACTTGAACCCGCCACGAATAAAATTTCTATTTACCTATATATCATAGAAGCTAATTTCTCGCTCCCAAATCTTGAATAGCTTGTATACGTCAACTTTGTGACAGAGAATCGTTGGCTCGAAGACAGCCGTCTTCTCGAGTCCCTCCATTGTTAAGAGATACAGTTTTCTTCGATCCCAGACTTTATTGTGTTGTGTGCTGATGAAATACATTCAAGATTTTTTTATGCCAAAAAATGCATTCTTATATCGTACGATTAGTGTCAAGTTCACGTCAGATCATTTTGGCTGCTTTTATACGTATTATCATCGAAAATCCAATTAATAAAATCGCCGTGACATTTCTTTTCTCAGCCTACATCGGAGCTTAGCCAATTAACCTGAAAGTACGTCAATCACTTAACAGGCATGAAAAGTTGTGCATGGATGGTTTCATTTGTGACAATAGCGACTAGCGTATGGGGATTGAAGGATTCGAGATCTTTGTAGACTGTTGAGCCCATTGCCCCACTTCACGTTTAAGATCTCAACGACATATAAAGTCTCATTTCCACCCATCGACGAAAACTAGAATCCAACTTCATTTCCAAAAACCTCATTAAAGCTCAAGAAGTGTGTTAGGTAGGCCAACCAATTTTCCCCTCAAAATTACCAAATTCATTAACTTAATCAGTCCATCCTAATCGTATATCTCCCAACAACTGATTATCGACAGATTAATATCAATATGGCTATAACAAAAATACACGCGCGTAGTGTCTATGATTCTCGGGGAAATCCAACGATCGAGGTCGATGTAATCACTGAAACTGGCTTACATCGAGCTATGGTACCATCTGGTGCCTCAACCGGTCCGTAATACCAATCTTTACTAATTAGAATTTCACTGAATGAACGTGAATTGCAGGACAACATGAAGCTGTCGAACTTCGTGACGGGGATAAATCTAAGTGGGCTGGCAAAGGAGTTACAAAGGCAGTTGCTCATGTCAATGATATCATCGGCCCAGCCTTGATCAAAGAAAACATTGATGTCAAGGATCAGACAAAGATTGATAAGTTCTTGATTGATCTCGACGGTACTCCAAACAAGGGAAAACTAGGCGCCAATGCTATCCTTGGTGTGAGTTTAGCTGTTGCCAAGGCTGCTGCTGCAGAGAAGGTAAGTGGAATTTATGAATCATACATTCTCAAATCTTGATTAATATCTGGTAGAAAGTGCCTTTATATGCGCACATATCTGATATTGCTGGGACCAAGAAACCTTACGTTCTTCCTGTCCCATTCATGAATGTGTTGAACGGAGGGTATTTTTTGCCCATGCTCTGACAGATTTTCTGCTAATATCTACCATAGATCACACGCCGGTGGACGCTTAGCTTTTCAGGAATTTATGATTGTACCTTCGTGAGAATGATCCAAGAAAGACTTGTTAATTACCAAAAGAGGGTCTAACCTAATTCAGATCTGCACCTTCATTTTCGGAAGCTTTACGTCATGGAGCTGAAGTTTACCAAGTTCTTAAAAGTCTCGCCAAGAAGAAATACGGTCAATCTGCCGGCAACGTTGGTGATGAGGGAGGTGTCGCCCCAGATATTCAAACTGCCGAGGAGGCTCTTGAACTAATTACCGAAGCCATCGAGGCTGCTGGATACACCGGAAAAATGCAGATCGCAATGGACGTCGCATCAAGTGAATTTTACAAGGAAGATGCCAAGAAATATGACCTCGACTTCAAGAACCCCGACAGCGACCCAACAAAATGGATAACATACGAACAGCTCGCCGATCAGTATCAAACTCTTGCCAAGAAGTACCCAATCGTTAGTATAGAAGACCCATTCGCTGAAGACGATTGGGAGGCATGGAGTTATTTCTACAAGAATTCTGATTTCCAGATTGTCGGAGATGACTTGACTGTCACTAACCCCATACGAATAAACAAAGCGATTGAACTAAAATCTTGTAACTCCCTCTTACTAAAAGTCAATCAAATCGGCACTCTTACCGAATCTATTGAAGCTGCAAAAGTTTCTTATGCTGCTGGATGGGGTGTTATGGTTTCTCACCGTTCTGGAGAAACTGAAGATGTCACTATTGCCGACATCGTCGTTGGTATCAGAGCTGGACAGATAAAAACCGGCGCGCCTGCCCGGTCTGAACGCTTAGCTAAATTGAACCAGATCCTGAGAATTGAGGAAGAACTTGGTGACAAGGCAGTATATGCTGGGGCTAATTTCCGAACTGCTGTTAATCTGTAAACAAACGTAGTAGAATACTTCACATAATTCCTAGATGAAAACATATAGAGAATTTCGCTAGAACAAAAAGAATTTCTTCGGGTACTTTTCCGCAGCTTAGGAAGATTCTCTGCATGTGTAAATTCCCTCTCACAGTGAAGAAGCGAAGGCCTGATCAGTTTGGTGTAAGCAAACAAATTCCCACAAATACATGCCTTATGTAATGACGTAAAATTTTAATTTTGTTAACACGAAGAATCATTTCCTAATCTTGACACGAAATCCATCGATACTCAGATTTTAATTGGTATCACAGAATACGACCAAATGGCCGAAAAATGGGGTGAGTATCTTTTATTTTATTTTATTCCTAATCAGATATTGCGATCAACAAACCGAGGAATCCCGGTTGAGCTTAGTCTAGTCGAAGAGATTACTGTCGTTAGAGACATTTCTTTACTTTCCTAACTGACGAACCCTCCTCAGCAGAAGAAGAAGATGACAGCTCTACACCTCCTACATCACCTGCCCTGGTAGCAGTTCGAAGAAAATTTGAGGATGAGGAAAATGAAAACGATATTTTAGACAGTTGGGACGCTGCTGAAGATTCAGAAGTTGAACGCGAGAAGGCTAGGCTTGCTGTAGAGCAGAAAGAAAAGGCTGAAATTGAGGCTGCTGCCAATAAAAAGAGCAAAAGCCAACGAATTGCCGAAAAGCAAGCAGAAAAGGCTCGAAAATTAGCGGAAAAGGACGACGATTTCATTGAAGAAGATGCCGCTGCTAGACGCGAGCGCTTACAGAATGTTGAGATTGCATCGGATATGAAACACTCTGAGGACTTATTTGGTAACTTAGGTGCCAGCAACAACCGCAAGATTTCAACTGCTGCCAATGTTGTACAACTCAAAGCTAACGATCCAACTTCACTCCTGGACTTAACAACTCTTCCGCTCTCAAATCCAGTGGACAAACATCAATTTGAGAAGCTACGCGATACTCTTCTTCCAGTTATTTCTCAAAATTCAAACAAAGCCCTTTACACTAGTTTTCTTCAAGATTTCATTAAACAGCTGGCAAAAGAACTTCCAAGTGAGCAAATTAAAAAAATTGCCAGTACTTTGACTGCCTTGAGCAATGAAAAAATGAAAGAGGAAAAATTGGCTGAGAAAGGTGGGAAAAAGAGTAAGGCTGCGAAAACAAAAGTAGCCCTGGTTGCCAGTAAAAATTTTGCTGCCACATCTGATGTCCATGATTACGATGATGACTATGGAGAGTGGGTTTATTTCTTAAATTATGCAATTCTACATCTACTAATCTCTACACAGTGATGATTTTATGTGAGAATATTTTCGTGTTCACATGATACCGAGCACTGAAAATAATCCTATCACAAAAAAAACCGAATTCAAACATCAATGCCACAGATAAATGTCCGATGACTAAGACATACCAAAGTTGTGAAAATTTGTTCTCAACTGTCCGGTATATAAGCATTGTAATCCCGTATATGCTGTACTTACAGTATTATTGAGCAGTGGTAAATATGCGGATAGACAAGCAGTCTGAGGGTTAGATAGATACCTGAGAGATACTGTGCACCTTTAAGCATTCTCCTTAATCAATAAAATGCCGTATTTCTCTAAGGCAGAGGTTTTTGATGCTTGATTCCTTGTATCTTCTACTAAGGTAAGGCATAGTAGGACTCAGGTTAGGCTTGACTCAAATACAAGTTCAGTCCGGCTAGAGGCTTTTTTACTACTTAATTAGACAGACTCATTCAAATCGAGGAATGCCACCCTTCAGAAATCTTAGCATTATTCACAAGCTCATCGGCATTGAAAAGTAGCAGTAATCACTGATCTAATACACTTGAAATACCTACCACAGAGATCAAGAATGTCTTCAATCAAGACAATCGATTCAAAAATAAAAAAAGATAGAAATTTCAAATTGTGTATCCCCCCATTTTAAAATACGATGTGTGAGACGCCAAAATATTTGAAATCGGTGACAAAGTCAAGAGAGAGATCGGGGTAGTGCTCATTAGGATTCTACGTTGAAACTATTTAAGATGGATTCTTTGCCAAGAAAGTAATTCCCTTAAACTTTTTCGACTTATCAGGAAATAATTCAGATGAATCTACATCCAAAAAATCATCGTCTGACTCCAATCTTGCCTTCAAATCTTCAGAGTCGTTGATACCGTCCTCAATGCCCGTTGAGACGACTTTTAATTCCCTGGCTGGACACCAGACTAGCCTGCGTATTTCATTTTTTTCAATGAACTTCGGCTTCTATATTTTAGTGACAACTTCCACAAGAGCTAGGTCCCCGATTTCGATTTCGTATTCTTTTATTCTTATCTTCACATCTACTGGATACAGCCATAGAAGCCTCATAAGGAAATAAACCTCACTCGACGCTCTCCATATGAGGGCCGAACAAATGAAGTCATCTATCCACAATCTTCCTAGATCACGATGAAGAATTCCAAGAAGCAGGTTAGTCTCGCAGATTTCCTACTAGCTACGTTTAATTTTAGTCCGCCTAGATCTTTGCTTTCCAAGCTACTAACAGGCTGGTCGAGCTTCTCGAGAAAAAAAAATCATAACTATATTCATGTCTTACTCATGCTCGGCGCAGGCTGCCTCAAGTTGTAGGGCGCTTTTAATCTTACCACTTTTCTTCTTGTTCATCCGTACCGGTAGGCGAAATACTCTTTGATCTTCCATGACCAACGATCCAGTCGTTTTACTAAGTTATGCCCCTTAACCGGTTTTATTTGATCTGATTTGAGATATTTACGTATGAGGCCAATGCCCCATACCCAAGAGGTTTAATACGGGGTTTTGATCCTTAAAGACTCACTACTACCTATGATAATAACCATAATCGCAATTGGCTGTATGTTGAAAGAAAAACACGATAGAAACTCGAATATGATATCTAGCCCATCACGCCTTGCGCCTGGCCTACATCTCACTACAAAGTGAAATTGTGGATATTTCCTCGAGAGGGCTCAACCCCCCCGATTTACAAATAGCCCACTGTAACAGCCTGATACAGATACACACAGAAATCCTCACATTCGTTTTCTGTCAACATTTCGTGTCCTTCCGTTGGTGGCACACGTTTCACATTTCTCCAATTCTGTAAAGCCAAACGATATTCTCCAAGATGTCATGGCTGTTGCTCTCTTCCACAAACACAATTACCGTCCTTACTCTCAAGACCAAACCTCTCATAGTAGCGTTTGAAGTTGCCGTGTCCTATTCTCGCTGCAATCAGCCAATGGTGGGCCCATTTGGGAGTCTCAGTTCCAACAGTCGACTCCTTTTCATCATAGGGTCTAGGTCCGCATAGCTGCTGGGCCTGATCTCTAACCACAACGACTCTACAGCCTTCTCGCAACGTTCATTAACAAAACGTCTGACTGCCGCAAAGGTGTAACGATGCCCACTTCTTGTCTCGGGGGCCTCCATGCTTGTCTCAGGTAGAAGTTCGCTCAGAGCAACCTTTGCCAACTTTTCTATCTCCTTATCCTCGCATCCAGCAGAGAATAGGTGTAAGTTCAAACTCCTAAAGACAACCAGTAATACGAGCAAAGTCTTAAGAGTTCTACTGACAGCGTGGTCCAAGAATTTGACTGGTAAAGACATCCATTATCGCCCCTTTTCTAAGCTTACGCATTTGATCAGCATATCTCCGGGATTGTATGAAATGAATTAGCGAATTTTCTTGCCCGCACGCGCACACTAAATTTGTATCTGCATTATTGAAGCGTCTATGGTAAGACGCGAAGTCTTCATGTCATGTCTTAGTAGTTATAAGTCCAGGGAGGGGCTGTATTGGAAGTAATAGTTCTGGAGACTTTTTCCGACGCATCTGTAAATCTATGTCTCAATACCGCGTTGGAGAAAATTTTGAAAACCACTCTTCAGTCAACCCCTGGCGGCGCTTATTTGAGAGGCGACTTAACTATGCCAGAGAAATTTAACATGGATTTGTCTGTATGGGGGAAAGTAGCTGTCGACTAGCCCGAGTAGTTTCGTCTGCCTCCCCATTTCCCCTGATTTTAGAATGACCTGGCACCATATTGATTTCAGCGCCTAATTTTAGGGCAATATCACGAAACACATGCGCTTTTCATAGACACGAGGTTGATTAGCTTGTTCTTAAGGCATTGACTGCTGCTTGGTTATCCAGCATTACAATCATCTTCTCGCCATTTTTTCTTGAGAGAATCGTTGCACGGAGTGCCACTGTTACACCCACAATTTTAGTATTGTAGAATTTACATCCATTAAGAGGACCCTGATCTTTTTAGAGAGTGATGCCTCCGTATTGGATGACGTATCTCCAAGATGAAAGGCCGTGTCTCTCTGAAGATCTGGTGACGTTAGTGGCTCCGGAGGTTTAACCTCAAGAAGCTGTCAGTAAGCTCGTTGAACGCGCGACTTTTAGGTCTCTAGACGCTTATATATCCTTTGCTTTGACTTGTATTTCAATGTACCTTTGTTAGGGCACACGCTTGCATGACATCTCAGAGGACGCCGATCATCCAGAGAGTTGAGCTTAACTGTAAATCGAAGGCGACTACTTTTAGGTAGTATCCGGGCCGGTGAAATTACTTTATCTCTGTGCAAAACTAAATTTGGTGTTGTTCGCCAAACTGAAAATGCAGCCTTCAAAGCTAGTTGTTTCGCTTTATCGATTAGATGGCATAATTTTGTCCTCTGCGGAAATAATACACGATTAATTTTCGGTCGCTTTATCCCTGGCCACTGAAAATCTACACCATACCTTGCTACGGGAACATACACACATATACAACAGTTACCAATGGTCCAGGCGCTGCTTCTCTTCTGACAAGGTTTAAAAGTCGCAAAAATTGAGCAATCTTCATCGCTTCTGCTGACCATACCGCTACACGATATTTAAATATAAATTAGAATCAAGGTATATTCCTTAGCCAGCGATTATTGTTGTAATGATATAGTATTATTGGTGAAGAGAGAAGGTATCTACAGAAGCTACAGAAGGTAATATGTATCTAATCTCGCTTATATCTCAACTAGTATATCTTACTAGTGAGTCTCAACATTCCCCCTGTTACCTTATGCTCTTCAGCTAATTCAGCATGTCGATATATAGTAATAGATTAGTTATATAAGTATGGAGGCAACAGATGAAAGTTACAGTATATCTCGTGATACACTGAATTGTACACATCATTAGAATTTCAAGATAGATAAAATAAGAACAATACACACATAGATGAACATCCGATACTTGATATCAGTATAACCATAAGATTGTTCCTACATAGCAAAAAGTTTTTAACAATTTCTTCTTCGAACCAGGCACTGAAAGTCACATTTGACGAATCATCAGTTATCCAATCACTTAAGTCTTTAACACCAATTTGAGATATTTTTTTCTTGAAATGGAACTCGTGACAATGGCTTCGTAAAA
>MCBS01024646.1:294-11957 GCA_003611235.1 Golovinomyces cichoracearum
CCTTAGGCCTTAGCAGGGATCTATAAGGATATTTTGGTGTGGAAAATTTTTTGGGACTAGGAACTTAAGGATTATCCTTATAGGTGAGGGTATCGTTAAATGATCGGGAAAATTGGTGCAGAAATCCGTGACGCTTGGACCACAATCCTTGTTGAGAGGTTATCATTATGGTGAGGTATCCTTACAGCAAGGTTTTACTGTATATATACATGAGATTTCATTATTCAATTTGAACAGAATACCGCAGCCTTTGTAAGGAGTATTTACCGTAATACCAACAATAAAAGTATTTATAAATTCACAAAGGGGGGGAAGCTTTATCCAAATGATACGAATAATCATGTACTGAAAAGTATGACATTGAATAGACGCTTTGAATGCCTCAACAAGCCTCGAGTTACTCGGGTTGTTCGTGTGGAACGAACAGTTGTCAGTAGATAGTGCGACATTTCTGGTGGCCCTAGGCTGCGCAGGCACGCCAAATATCCTCCGGGAGGCACGAGGCCGGGTCAATAACTGTGAGCCTGCTTGGCGTAAATCAATAATAATAATAGTTTACCATAGTCTGGCAAAATTTATCATCGGCGTTAGAGAGAATAAAGCTGTCCGCATGCGGAAGAGACGAGGTACGAGTTCGGAAAAGAGGAAATGATCTTGTAGAGTGGACCAGAATCTCTAGGAAAGAAGACACAAGAAAACAGAAAGAGATGCTGAAAATTGCCGCCTTTCAGCAGTAGGGAAACACCTGGAAAGAATACGCGCCACAGCAGCACTTGGGTCACCGAGCACCAGGGATCCGAAAATATGGAAAGCAGCGAACATCACCACTGACCAAAAAACGGGTAGACTACGAATGAACTTTATAGGAACACCATTTGCCACACATCAGAACCTGAAGATGGCCCAAAGTAGTATTGCCATTCAGATATGAAGCGAGCACATCGGGCTCAACACTTATCTGTACCGAAGAAAAGTCCCGGGAGTATAAAATCCGAGATGCAAAAATGGGTATCCGTCTCAAAACATCAAGCACATAGTCATGGTATGTCAGCAGTGGGTAAGAGGAAGAGGGGAGGTGCTTAGGAAGGCAAATAACAGGTCGTTTGAGGCCATGACGAACAACCCGGAGGATATGATGAGAATCACACAGTGGATCCAAAATGAAGGGTTGATAGAACAATTTCGGCTCACGAGAGAGTTGGAGGCATTGATGGAAGAGATGGGTGCGCGAGGATGATCGCACGGAAACTACACTGGTTTTGTTGGTACGGTCCCAATTGTATGTTTAATATTCAGGTTGTAACTATCCCTATTCTACGGCGTGCTGTTTCTAATCTATTTAATTAAGCACAGACAATGTCATGTGTACTACTGAGTCTATGTCCCAACAGGGTTGAACAGTGTTATCGCACTTTCCAAAGTTGAATTTAGTTTTTTCTTTTAAATCATTACAGAACCGAGTCTAAAGATTAGGGGGGTTTTCACCGAAAGGTTTTCCCTCTTTATACATAAAATAGTTGATAGTCCCGCATGGGCCTATAGGGCACCTTATCAGGTTAAATGAAAATCGAATCAAATCAATAGTTTACCATAAATAAATAGAGATAGATAGAAGTAAAATAAAATACGAAGACCATTTCTGTTATCAATTGATAATAATTACTCCTGTAATTCCAAATACAAAATCCTCAAACATGATCAAACCTTTGTGTCCAAGAAGTTGGCTAATAACAACATCAATTGTTGCGCCTTTTCTAAGATTACACATGATAGAGGCGTGGGCTCAACACTTGATAGAGTGAGTGGGAAATTCATACTGCCCACAGATTAATTTCATGATAGGATTTCCGTGTTTTAAAGCTTCCATGGCGTGACCCACAGCTTATATGTCCCATCTTCGCGAGATTTAGTCTATGTAACAGCCTCAGTCGTGAAAATTTCCAACGCTGCATCTGAAGATCCCGATAGTGGCAATGGTCCATGCAGGATTTGGGACATAATAAATATATATATTCTCTTTATTGCTCTATCTAGTTCCTATTTAGGTCCATTAAGGCGAAATGCCGCTTATTCCAAGGGAAAAATCTCTTGCGAGTAAAACCCTATCATCATCCTCGTATACACTTCACCAACGCTAAGATAACGGCGGATCATCTATTTTCACCTCCCCAATAAAAATATACAATTATTCTCTTTTTCTCCGCCATTAGAGGCAGAGTAATCCTAAGATAAAGTTGGAATATTCCCAGAAAATGGCGTCTCATTGCTAATTTTTTCTGCCACCGAGAACTGGGCCAGAAGGCTACTTGAAAGAAGCATTCTAGCAGCGGCTCTACAAACTTTGGGAGTTTGAAGAAGATGGCAGTAGTTGTTTGTGCCCGCATCCCGAAATATCTTCTCCCGCAGGAGCGTATGATCAGGACAGTGATATAGTATATATTTGACCGTCTGAGCGCGTTCACCACAATTGTAATGGGGGAGAGCTCCTGGAATCCCAAAGGATGCTAGCAAAGCATTTAGGCCGATGATCTCAGTCCGAATCAGGAAAAGTGCAGTAGCCTCATGCTTCTTTAGACCATCGTAAAGTTTTAGGGACGGATGCCCGAAAGGAGTATTCCAGGCTGTAGACATACGATTGAATTTCGCTCTGAGCCATCTTTGTTTCCATAATCTATAAGCTCATCTCTGAAGTATTGATTTAGGTCTCCACTTACTGTCAGTTGAACCTTCTTTAAAGTGGCCATTTCGTCTAAATTGTCGTTCAAGTTCCGACCGCATTTGACTTAAGTGCTTTTCAGCTTCTAATCGCATTAACTCCATACCTGAACTCCTTCTCAAAGCTCTAGACTTGGATTTCTTTCGCCTCCTTGGTCGTTGCCATAGAAAATCTAAGTGCTGTTGTATTTCTGTTGTAACTGATTTATACCTAGAATTAATCCCGTGAACGAGTGCCGCCATCCTGGTGTATAATTCAAGTGGCTGAATATTAGTCTCTCTTTTTAAAATTGCCCGGTGAGTTCGTTTGTAAGCACCAGTTATTTTTCACAAGCAGCTATTTTGAACCTTCTCCATCTTTTCCATCTGCCATTTTGGTAACGAGCGACCGTTGGTTTGAGTGCTGCAAATCTGAGATCCGGACATCATGCCAGGCCTTACCACGGCTAAATATACTAGACGCGAATGACGTAGTGACGGCCCCCAGACTGAAAAAGTAATACGGGCTAGAGCATTAAACGCAGCTTCTCCCTTCTCCTTTGCAAAAGCTACCTGCGGTCCCCATCTTAGGCGGCTATCAACAAGTACCCCAAGAAATTTCATTTGAGAGGACGGTTTAATTTCAACTCCTTCTATAATAGCTACCTCATTTAAATTGTTTTCAGTGCTAACCCTACGCTTACGGCTGAAATGAATAATTTGATACTTTTCAGGCGCGAACTCAGCCCCGTATCACCGAGCCCAAGTCATACATCGCTGGTGCGCTTGTTCAAGCACCCGAAAATTTACGCGGGCTGATTTCTCCCAAGCTATCAAGGTTGTGTCATCGACAAATCCAAGAGCCACATACCCGCTATCATACTGCTGAAGATCTACCAAAATTTCTGAGATATAAAAGAGGAAAAGCAGGGAAAAAGATAAGAGCCTTGAGGAATACCAGTTGCAGTTTTAATCCAATCGCTAGAATATCCAGGAAATAATAATTTAGTCTATCTATCAGTTCCAAAGCTACGAATAAATTTCGTCACCCAGTCCGGAAAGCTTTCCTGTTTCAACACCCATAATAGCCGCTCTATTGACACATTATCGTATGCTCCTTTGATATCGAGGCTAAGCATAGAAACAACACAACCTGGATCCATGTCCCATGCTGTTTGTATCGTAGAGGCGAGTAGCTCTAGAGCTGAGAGTGTTGATCTCCCTCTTCGAGCTCCCATTTGTGTCCAGGGAATCATCTTATACTCCTCAGCTGCTGCCATCATGCTTTTTGCCACAAATTTTTCTATAAGCTTGGCTAAGAAGTTTTCTAATGCAATGGGGCGATAAGCTGAGGGTAGCGAGTTATCTGGTCGTCTTTTTTTCTTGAGTGTGATCGTTATGGATTACTTGTAGGAAGGAGGCAGTTGATCGTTTTTGAGAAGCTGGGAGATGGCAAGTGCCAGCTCTGCCTTCCAGTCTAGTAAGACAGCTTTCAGAATCTCATTCGGTATCTCGTCTGGCCCTGGTGCTTTGCCTAGTGGTAAGGATTCGATTATTTCTTCTACTTCGTCTGGTGTAACTATAGAGGACATTAAGATCTTTCGTTTCGGTTCTTTGGCGTCCGCTAAGTCTCTCAAGTCAGCATGCACCATTCAAGTAAAGAATTTTTCTTGTAAAATCTCTGATTTGGTCTGGTTACCTTCTCTTGGCGGTTCCTCCTTAGAGCGTCTCATCGCTGGTAAAAGAGCACACGCCTGCTGTTTCTCATCGGCTTTTTTCCCCCACCTGGCCAGCATCCATAATCCCTTACTCTGCATATCTCTTCCAGACTCAGTGACACTCGCGACGAAGTTCCTCCAACTTGATCGCTTCAATCGCCGAATATCTTTCTTTATCTCCTGCCTTAGCGCCCTGTGACGATAATTATCATATCCTTCTTTTGTCTAGAGCGCTTGTCAGCGTGCTCGTCGTGTTTCCATAAAAAGCTCGGAGGCTTTCGTAGACCACGCAACTTTTGCTTCAGGACTTGGGAGAGGTCGGGGACAATACAGGCATAATTCTTCTATAATTACGTCTTTTAAGGTCACTAGAGGTTCAATTGCTTTTGTCCATTTACTTTCACGTATTACCTGCTCTATTTTAACAATATTGGCTTTTTGATGAGCGAATCGTCTCTTTTCAGAATAGGAGATTCTAGCAAAGCTCAGGGCAATCTTAATTGAGATATGATCCTGTCGAAGGCACCAATCCTCACGGGTTGAGCAAGAGTAGATGCAGTCGATGATATCTTCTGTCGCAAAAGTCAGGACAATTACCGTTTCCTGACTGTGTCCCTCTTTTCCATTTCTACGGAAAGTAGGAACCCCCTGGAGGGGTAGCTAAATGGAGCCCTTCAGTGGTTAAAGTATCAGTGAGAAGCTGGGCGCGAGTATCCCTAGGCGCTTTGATATCCCCCCACAAAGGATAATGGCAGTTAAAATCGCCCAAGAAGACGCTGCTCGACTTGTTCTTTCTAACTGCCTCGATAATTTTATTCCATCTTATAAGCTCCGGCCGCGACGTTACTGGACTGTACACATTTATCAAACTCAGTGCTAGTCCGTCAAGTTGAATTATGATTTCGGATAAAAAGGATGATTGCCAACTGTAAGACCAATGTTCTATGCAGATCTCTTTACTTGCGAGGAATGCAACTTTAGTTTCAAGTGCCGGTTCCATACATAATGTGTAGCCCCTTGGGCAATAGGTATCTAGGGTAGCTTTATTGACACTAGGCTCCTGAAGAGCAATGAGAGGATATTCAGATGCATCGAACATGTTCATGAAGGGTTTTGGGGTGCCGTAATTACTTGCTCCACAGTTATATTGTATTATTTTGAATCCTTTCATAAAGATCGGGAAGAAGAATTGCCAACCACTTCATTCTGTGATCTGGCTTTTGAAGAGTTTCAGCGCATTGAGCGATTTTGTGCCTCCATTTTTTCGGGAATGCCTGCCTCGATAGAAGGTCTTGTCGGGCCAAAAGTATTTTTCCGAGGCCGTCCAGGTCCTCTTTTTGATTCAGAACTTTTACTTGTAATTAAGGTAAAACCATCGTCTGGCTTTCCTTCGACAGTGTTCCCAGCTGCTATACCTAAAGATCTTTCCCGCCTCACTTCCGGTGTTCTCTCTGCTAGTTCCTGTCTGACCCTTTCCACGTAAGCCTTGTACACCTGATAAGTCTGGAATGCTGTTTTTTGCAATGCCCTATGTGGTTTGCCACAATTGCAACAGGAGACACTTTTTTTGGGGCAATCTCAAGTTTGATGAGCACCGGCACACTCACCACATCTTGCAGGTTTACCACAAGCTGCTTGAGTATGCCCCCATTAGTTACAATTAAATCATAACACAGCTTTAGTTTTGGGTGACCATAACTGAGCTGTATAAAGTTTGGCGTCAAGAACCAGACCGTGTCGAACAACCTCCTTCTGGTGTTCCTCCGTTGGTAAGCAGACAATAATATATCCACGTGTGTGATTATTTTTTTTTAGCCCAATTATTTTCTTTTCCATTGTGAAGCCAGCGAATTCTATTTATTTGTAGGCCAGGAATCCTGACCCCGGTAGCTTGTACGATAGGAGAAATAAGTGAGTTGTTGCACGCATTTTTGCTTCCCTGAATAGCCAAGCTAAGTGGAACTCCAGCTACTTCTACTGAGTAGTCTTGTTTTGGAACCTTGAAAGATTCCGGTTGGGGCATGTTTAAGGCCGCATCACGTTCAACGCTGGATTGGACGTAGACTTCGGTTTCCTGGCTCCTCATTTGCTTGAATACATATGCCCCTTAAATGTGTTATTTTGCCAGTGACAGAAGCTCTCCCAGCTGCATACTCTCTGCTCCTGAGACTTGTATTCTGACTGAGGTTTTAGTAGGAGCGGCTGCAGCAACTGTCGCATATGAAGGTTTAGAGCCTTGATTTGATGCGAGAGGCGCCGAATTACGGGCAGAGACCTCAATACTCTTCTTTAATATATCTTCCAGAGCTTTCATACGTTCCTCGATCACGAATTATTTCTGAGGCGGCGTCTGCCACGCTTCCCGGCTCATATTTAGTGCTTCAAGCGCATCATCAATCCGTCTTTTCAGCTTAGCAGATTTTATCATTGGTAGACTCAACTTCTTAAGATTACTCATGCACAGGTTAAGAGCTTCCTCGATTTTATTGACTGCCTCCGTTTGTTTTGAAACTTTCCCTTCCTCCACGTTGGTGTCTGACGACATCACCATCCGTGGCGTGTTGTGTCCATTGGATTCACTCATTCGACCCCCGTAACCGCATTATCAAAAAATTTTGAAAATAATAGACTAGGTCCTGGTAAATTTGAGGGTAAATTTTCTTTTTTGGGATTCACAAGCTATAAAAATGATCGTGGGACGTTGTGCAGCTATTGCAGCATTTCCAAATCAGTTCAAATAAATAAATAAATATTATCTCATAACCTAATTTGGCACCTTTTGGCCCATGCAGGTGTTTAAGGAAGATACGTACTCTGATGTAGAATGCCTCGTTTTATCGTCTGGAACGCTCATACTTAGTTTTCATTCGCAGATACCACTTGAGTAATACGCCGTGCTGACAAGCAACCTCTACCGTGAATACCCACCGCAGGGAAAAGCGTGAAAACCCTTTATTTTTATCTAAGTATGCTTTCGTCACTCTACGAATATGATATTAGCGCAAGAGAATGTGGTTGGTTTTGCTGGATTCGAACCAGCTTTCCTCTGTCTCAAGTGGGGCATGTGTGCAAGCTACCCAGACTCTACTTTGGAGATCGGCCCAGATGGCATACCACTATACCATCTGACCAAAAATAATCAATACCAGTAAAGCGATCTTCCCAACCACCCGTTACCTTATAGGATGACAGCCTTTGTGTGATCTTGAAGACTGTTACCACCCGTTATTATATAATCAAGTTAAGTTTTACGCAAATGCTAGCATTTTATACAATCTTCCACAAGTACACATAAAAAAGAAATTGGAAATACAACAAGAATTTTTCAGCTTCCGTTTTCATAAAATTTTTGTGTCTTGGACGTTAGGCTGCCAAATCGTGCATCCTTATCTAGACAAACTAGATAAGATCTTTAGAGAGTTTTCTTGAAGTGCACATTCACGGATGAGTATCAATCATTTGAGAAGAAAATATCTTCCCCATAGTTTTTCTGAGAAGCTTAATTCTAGGATACGCATCTTAACCCCCCTAAAATTTGAGTTAGGTCATCTTCTAAGAGATTTTTCTCAGATAAATTATGGCTATTAGACTACACAGAAATTAAGATTTGGCTAAAAAAACACAAAAAGTAAGCTAGATTGATAAAGCAAGTGACAGACCTTGTTAAATTATTGGGACCGCAATAATTTTTTAATTTAGCACCTCTTTCTCCTGAGATTTGCTAATCTCTTGAAGGTATTCCGCTACAAGAAAGCCCATTTCTAACGTCTGGTTTTCGTTTAGCCTGGGGTCACAAAAGCTAGTATAATTATTCGAAAGATCTTCGTCAACAAGACCATCACTTCCACCTGTGCATTCAGTGACCTTATCTCCGGTTAATTCTAGATGGATACCACCAAGATAGCTTCCTTGCTGCTTATGTATTTCTATAGATTGCTGTAGTTCACTAAAAATGTCACAAAATCTCCGTGTCTTGATGCCTGATGCTGTCGTGATTGTATTACCATGCATCGGATCACATTGCCAGACCACGCATCTCTTGTACTCGCTATCTTCAACGGCTCTGATATGAGTAGGCAAGAGCATTGCAACTTTCGAAGCACCGTATCGAGTAATAAGAGTAATTTTTCCAATTTCTCTTGAAGGATTTAGTTTTTTTAGAAGAATTAGAATTTCTGACGAAGAAGTTGAGGGGCCTATCTTAATACCCAATGGATTTACGATTCCGCGGAAATACTCAACGTGGGCTCCGTCAACCTGTCTAGTTCGGTCTCCGATCCAAAGAAAATGGGCAGATGTGTCGAAGTAAGACTTCTCGTTTTCTTGCTTCAGAGATGATATGTGCGAATTATAAGAATTTGGAATTAATCTGGTGAGAGCTTGTTCGTACTCAAGCAGAAGTCCTTCATGACTAGTATATAAATCAACACTAGAAATCTCGACTGCACGGTCAGCCCCAATTGTTTGCATAAAGCGAAGTGAGTCGCGAATAGAATTAACAATTTTAGAGTATTTTAACTTGAGTACTGAGTCTTGAACATGACCTAGCTCCCAGTCAAATGGATGACGCAGGTCAGCAAATCCGGAGGAAATAGCACCCCGAATGTAATTCAAGGTGCTAGCAGAATGAAAATATGCTCTGTTGATGTCAGAGAGGTCACCTTGAGTTCACCATACGGATGGAGGATTCGTTACTCAATAAGTCGATCAGGATTTAGAGTTCTCTCGTTTATATCATAACCATTTAGTATATCTCCCCTAAATGAAGGAATTTCTTTGCCATTAACAAGCTCGGTTGAACAAGACCTCGGTTTGGCATATTGACCAGCTATGCGACCAATCCTTACTACTGGCTTTTTTGCACCATACGTAAGTATCATACTTAATTGGAGTAGAAGCTTCATTTTTGCCTCGATAGCATTCTGTTCACAATACTTAAATAACTCTGCGCAATCGCCTCCTTGAAGTAAGAATGCTTGGCCGAGAGCCACTTTCTTTAATTCGGACTTAAGCTTAAGTATTTCTTTAGGCTGAACAATCGGTGGAAGTTTGGTAAGTCTAAGGATAGAATTTGCGAGTTTGGCTTGATCGTTGTAGATTGGGTTTTGCTTGATTGGCTTCGTGACCCAAGAGGATGGAGACCACACTGCTTCATTGTTTTGCATAGAACTATTACTATCGATGCTAGACTCGGTTTGATGAGAAGAGACAGCCATGGATATTGATGATGCTTGCTTTTGTTCGTTTCTACACTAATCTCAGTGAACACTTCGGAGGAGTATTGAGGTGAGAACAGTCTTTGTCATTGAAAGAAAAGAGAAATATTTCAGGGGGTTTTGATCAATCTGGTCAATATTTAGTCTGATGCAGATGAGAAATTGCTAGCAGTAATTCAATGTATGATCGTTTGAGGTGAAGAAAGTCGCTGACCGGACTTCAAAATATGGATGTAATGATGTGTTGCGAGCAATTATCAGAGTCCTGCTTATTCGTACTTATTCCAATAAATTTGTAGCATGGTTCGCCACTCATGCTTTAGAGGCTCTAAGACTAAAGCTGTACCAGGCAGCCAACTTGAATAATTGCGCATGATTTTCAGTAGGAGTCTTTTTCTTAGTACTTAATTCCAACATGTCGCGTTTAATCTTGAATAAGTACAGCAAAACATCACATGCGCTTTTACCGCAAAAAGGGACCGAAGTGATTAAATATTCAGAATTTTCCTGTGGAGCTAATAGAAGGACTTTTCCAAATTACGCTATCACAACGGAGAACAATGATTGAACTACTATTAATGGTATCTTCAGCAAACTAGAGAGTCCTATGACTTTCCGAGGCCAAGAATAAACTGTCAATACAGGTGAAATCATCTCGATATTAGGTTTGATTGTCGTTCAGGTAGAATTAAGTAAGAATTTTGCTCGAAAGCTTGATTCGAAGGGATATCTTGTCTTCATAACGCATGAAAAAATATCAGACTTAATTCTCATTAATATGTCTTATAGTCGGACTCAGGTATTTGTACTCTCCTGTTTATAGGAATAGGAAATGAACAACATGTTTAATATTTACTCTCTTCGACCACGTTTTATAAATATGTAAATCGCGTTGCGTCTCAGTCTCATTTCTCCTCTCATGTACTGACGTTCTGCTTACTGGTAACAATTCAGTTGACAGATCCTAGAAGGGTCGGACTCTGCTTTGCCAACTTAAACCGCCAAATAGGTATGGCATGAAGGACTGGGCAGTAGCTAATCCTCAACTCTAAGTCCACTTCAGCTGTAAAATATGCTAGATACATCATCCTCATGGCGAACTAAGCAACTGTCAGGGTCCAATCATCGGTAGCTCATTTTTGAGCTCTCAACACGACTTTTTGGACACAAGTTTGACGGGCTTACTTCGTACTGAGGAGCAGTTTTGGAGAAATAATTTTGCAGTTTTTAGTTATTAGCTATCAAACTAAAGCTAGTTTTTACAAATTGACAGACTCGATGGAAATAATCCAAGAAAGCCCAGCTATGCTGACGGACACAAGCACTCCACCCCCTATTCCTCCGATTCCCCCAACTTCCCTTTACCCTCCCCCTACCACGCCACTACTTCCGCCAAACTTGACAGCACCTAGCACTGCATCTGCAGCTTCCGACAGACAGATTCTACAACTTATTCCTCCATCAAAGCGATCAGCATCTGACGCTCACTCACTGAAAATTGGTAATGAAACACAGAACCCGAACACCTTTCTCCCGCGAGAGCTTACGCAAATTGTTGAGGAGCGACAGCGCCGAGATAAAGCATGGCACGCGCGAATTATGATCTGCACATGTGCTATCAGCAGCATTGATAACTTTATACCAAATTTTAAAGACGATATCGAGAAGAAAGAGGCTAAACTGTTTCAAACATACCTTCGACACGCGATCTCGAAATTCGCAGCCTCCGACGCTACTCCCACACCACCAAGCATTCCTACTCTCACCCGCCCAACTAAAGAAAAAGGATATCCTAAGGAATTCACAAAGACAAATCAAGTAGCAGTTGCAGTGCCAGCAAAAATCTCGACTCGTGGACCAGCAAAAACTGATGAAAAGGTGTTACCAAGCAAGCCTCAGACGATTGAGACTCTATGGTCAGCTGTAGTCCGAAATAGACACAAAAAATTCCGAACAAATCCAAGTACTAATGTTCAACCTGCTCCATCGAGAAAAAACGGTCAAAGAAAAATCCAAGTCTCAGTCCAGCCAATAG
>MCBS01024647.1:0-12175 GCA_003611235.1 Golovinomyces cichoracearum
GTCCAAGCTACCCAGACTCTACTTGGGAGAACGGCCCAGATGGCATACCACTATACCATCCGACCATATCTGGCATATATGACATGAATACTCTGCACAGCCATTGACTTCCTCCGAAACTCCAAGAGTTTCTATTATTCAGGGATCATCTCGGATGTCTTCTTGGCGTTTTTTAGATGCCGGTGTAAGACAGCGAAGGCTACAGAAAACAAATCTGCTTAATGGCCCTCACAGTCTTGAATGATCCATCCATCTATTAATCAATCAACCGGTAACCACGCACATTTCCTGGATTCTTTACGAATAGAGAGCGACCACACTTTGTTGATACGTATCTACTATATCACCAAATTTAAACTCCCGCTCTGAGATCAAGGTTGCTTCACACAGGAACTTGCCTTTATACTCTCTTTCATTTAGTGGTAACTTAAGTCACCACGGCAGCTAAACATGAGCCTAGAAAACAGAGAAGCATCTCTGTCTTTATTTACAAATTTTCCGGTAGAAAACTTCTCATTTCTCTAGGTTGCGAGAATCATGCATTATGGGTAAAACTTTAACTTTTGACAGGATACTCTATACTCGTATTTTTTCTCTCTTTGCTATTGGACGAAGAATAATGGCTCCAGGACGCTATACGATTCCTAACTTCTTGGTTTGAAGGGAAATTTTGGATGAATATAGATAATTACAAATCTTCCCTGCATGGATAGATAATTTGATGTGACATTCCCTGGCAGAGGGTGATGAAACTTGGAAGGATTCGTATGCTTACGTTTCATCTGTGTATAGAAGCAAAGGCAAAGATACTTCCTTGTATATCATTATCATATCATATGCTTTTAAGCCGCATTTGTGTTTGAAAATATAACCAAACTGTTGTGGCTCGATTCGATTTTATGATCCTGCGACAGACACAGGCCCTACATCCAAGAGACATAACATGGACAGATGATCCTAACAGACCAAATACTATCTGCTTGGCCATCTCTTAATAATCTGGGGAAGAACAAAGAAATAAAATACAATTTCTGGGTCTTGTTCCCTGTGTTTCCCCTGTATTTCCCAATATTATCCACCAAAAGATCCACTTCTATATCTCCAACTTGGCTTGCGCCGAGAACCGCTTAAATGGCTGAAATCATTCTTTCCAAGACTCCATCTACTGAAGCAAACGTGACACGGCTTGTTCTTAGAGTTTCGGTAGTGCAGCCAATATTAAAATTCTGGGGCTTATTAACAAACTCAATTTCGAAAAAGTCCCTAGAAAGTATTAGTCTCAGCTTTCCTACCGATAACTTTTTCCATCTTGTTTCACTTCTGGGCTGACTGTCTTCTCTCTTATTGTAAAGTCCCATTATAACAGCGGTCCCCCAAATACTATACCCTGAGCTTTGTAAATTAAAACATGATTTCCTCCTTGCTGATATATTCAGTGCCGTAAGCATATAGTGGAGGACGGTCGGTGATTCATGGAACAAGCAGACGTTTTAATTTAAAGCAAATAGTTGATCGATCGTTGACATTAAATGGTTTATGGTACGATCGAGAAGGAGGCCTCTTGTGAGAATGATGGGACTGAAGTTGAAAAGACGCGATTGATTCTGAATAATTATTTGTGAACATTCGAACTCGAAAAGGATGCGATTCTTCTTGATTATCTAAGTTATGCAGAGCAAGCTGAGGAACTAACACCGGCACCACATAAAGGTGAAGAGATCGTCTTAGCAGGCCCAATAATATCCAGCATGTATAGGGTTTTTTTTATTTTATTTTAGTTATTATTTATTTTCTTTGATTTTTGATTTATTTTTCGACGAATCAATGTTGGACTATTTTCAACAAAAGTTTCGTTGTTGGTCAAAGGACATATTTCCTTCTGTTTTCTTGATGGGGGAGAATTAGCCCCCGGGCAGTACATGTGGTTGGAGAAGTCGGGGTATCAAAGTCAAATAAAAATGTAAGAATTGGAAATACCTTAGCCCTGGTCATGTAGCTACAAGGATATCCTAAGATAGTTCCCCTGGCGACTTATGTTGGGGTCGTTGATATAGGCATACTAGGGTGAACCTATCACGCAATAGGAGGCGCAACAGCGACTCCCAGGTTATCTCAGAAGCATCAAACAGCACACACCAAACGGTTAAGATTACTGGGTGAATGTAGGCCCAAGGTCTCAATTACAGTGATCTCCAAAACGGAAAATCAGTGAATAATTCATCTCGATATCCTCAAGTTCATGCCATATCTTCAGATGCAATTATACACCAAAATACTTCTGACAAATCAACACTTGCAGAAAATAGTTAAAAATAAGAAGTAAAAAGAAAAAGAAAAGAAAAGAGAAAAGAAGTGTCGTTAGGAACGGAGAGCTAAGGTTGCTTCCGGACCGTTACTCCTTGGCGGATTGTGACTCTTGTTCCCACCAACAAGATCCTACCGGCCCCTGATGGTCTGATTCAATTTGCCAATTGGTCTTGTCACGACTTCGATAGTCACTTCAATTTCCCCCAGGGACACTCAGAGAGCCTTCTTGATCCGCCTTCCATTTTCACCCGGCCAATTCACAACGGCTTTCTCTTGTTGTCCCATCAGTCTTTCGTGCGCTCGCTCGACCCAGAAATCTGTTCAAAACGAAGATTGCGCATCCGACCTCTACCGCCGCATCCACATGCTGTCATCACCGCCGGTGATACCCATTAAAAACTCTCGCGTCGAGTTAAGATATCTCAGAACCATCTCAAGACGCCTGGGAATCTGCATCATTCATTCTAGCTCTAAGTGAGGTGCGGGAAAGCTACGGAGAGACATGTCCTCAATTGTAAGATACTGCTCATTTCTCTCTGCGCTCTCAGCTTGTGCTTCAAAGATATTAAATGAGCCTCGACTAACTTCTATTCTTTACAGCTATGCCTTGCTCATTTCTGCGATACACATGGGCCCACGCCCTTGATGGTGACGGAGGGAATTCCAGTGGGGTGTAACTCATGTTTTCAGGATGACGCTAAATATATGCGACGACCGATGTTGGGCTTACCCTCTTTAAACCCAGCTGATGGACTAGCTAGTATCTCTCAGTCACTAACAATGGGCAACTCAATCGCATCAAGCAGTAATATTGAATCACCCCGAAAGCAACCTCCCAAAAACGCAATGGCAACCCCTCCAGAGAGTCCTAAAATTCCCACCAAACAAGGATCTTCTGTTATGAAAGGTGATTTTAGTTTCCGTCGAACATACAATGAAGTAGATAGAAAGAGAGCTTCTCCTTGTGACAACTGCGCTTTAACTCTCCCTAAACAGAAAGACATGTCTAGATCTCCAACATGTTTGGAGAATAATAGTCCAATACTGCGAACGCGCAAGCCTTATGAACGGATTACAGCTTCTGCGCCGGCTGATCAACTCTCTCCCCCTGATTCTGAATACTCAGGTGAAAAATATGCAATGTCAGACCAGATATCGGATCAAAAGGTCAGATTTAGTGGATTTAAGACTAGTGGAATGCTCTCCAACTCTTTTCCTTTTAGCTCTACGACGTCTTCCCACGAACACTATCTTGATTATACATCTACTCATGAACCAATCTTACCTAAATCATTTTCCATAGTCCGGCACTCTTGCCTCCGCACTCTGTCTTGTGAATCCTTACCACCATCTTCAATACAACCAATTTCTTCTCCGAAATTTTCACTCATGAATACATTCTTTAGTACTTCATCGGCAATATCAACTGGTGGACCAATTTTCTTTGGTGATCCTCTCACTGGCTACACTACTGCTTATACTTTTCGAATACCAGATCCAAACGTACGCGGCTGTCATCGTGTTTATGCTCTCATGGCACTTACCACAAAGCGCGAACGCATTGCTATGCAATCCTTTTCTTATCTATCTGCCGTCTTTCGAGAATTGGCTCAATGGATCCTCACCCTGGCAGAACTAGAGCTAGAGAAGACAGGAAGCCTGCACGGTGCAAATCACGGTGATTATCTTTCAAGTAGTTTCTTGATCGGACATCGGGGACCAGAGACCTGCGGTAAGCTAGTTTTCAAAAACAGAGGGCTAGCAGAGATTGTAGGAATGCCAGACTTCTTTATTGAGTTACATAGTCGATTCGTTAGGCTCTTATCTGAATTAAGGGTCTTACTCCGATCATAGGTTACCCTTACGCGGCTCGTTCTTCTCAAGGATACTACTTTTTTTTAGCGTCCAAGTCCAGTGGCTTGAACCTAAACAAAACTCTCATTCATTCTGAGATTGCGTAGTCGCACTACCCAGTTAACATTAGAAAAAATGTTTTACATCTAACTTATTAGTAATTTATTTCTTTTTTTAGCACTGTTACATCCTTTTATTTTTAACGATTTCTTTTATGTTTTATTTTCTGTCATAGTAAATTTTCTAATTCAACTAAATCTCTATTTTATTTCTTTCCTCGTTTTTTCTCCAACGGATATTTCTGCTTTTTTTTTAAAATTTTTTCTTTAAATATTAACGTCCGTCAATATTAATACCAATGTTAGGTCCCTGTCAATGATTAATTTTGGACGAAACTAATTTCGTCAACTTAAAAGCTTCAAATTAGCCTTGAAAAGATGTATTCTTTCCCTTTTCCTTCTCTGTACCCTGTATCTTAGTTTAATTTATTTTTGTCTTTTTCTTGCTTTGGAATTTGATCAAAGGATCCTGAAAAGATAGGCGTTGAGAATAAGTGCGTTCTTCGCACAAGACATCCCATTGTTCTTACATTTTGACCTTCCACCTTCACAACTCTTATGCAAAGAGTCACTTGCTTTGCATGAGTATACTACAATTTTTTTTAGTTATAGATCTTTTAGTTAGGAGAACGTCGGATAAACTTTCATATTACTTATGACTGCTAACACTTGTGTCGATCCATGTGTCTCTCCTGAAAATTTTGCAAAATGATTCACAAATTACTAAGCTTTTCACACAAACACTGCTACAATTATGATAGTGACATTTAATAATTTTCATTCCGGTCCTATCCTACTAGTTTATGCAAATTTAAATACTTCATTGCTCATCTACAAAATGGGCATCTTGGTTTTTCTTCGGGAAAAACTCTGGACCCTTCTCAACCTCCCGCTCCTTTAAACGCCAAAGATGAAGATATTTTTCTTTGCTTTGAGTTACATATAGAAATCAAATTTATTCTTGTCCGCTGCACCTTTAACTTGACTCGAATAGGCATCCTCGATATCAGCCTGGATAATATTATATCTGTTCTTACGAACAGCTCTTAATCCTGCTTCTTGCATAATCGCCGCAATTATGGCTCCGCTCAATGGATCATTTCGTACAATTAAACTGTCCAAATCAACTTCCGGAGCTAAAGACATCTTCGCAGCGATAGTGGTGAATATTAATCGTCTTTCTCTACGGTCTCGAAGATTTGGGAATTCGATTTTTCGGTCTAATCTTCCAGGGCGAAGTAGAGCAGGGTCTAGAGTATCAGCTCTATTCGTAGCCATGATAACTTTGACATTCGAGGTTTGGTCGAACCCATCCATTTGATTGAGTAGTTCTAGCAGGATCCGCTGAACTTCACGATCCGCACCAGTTTGGGCATCGAACCGTTTGGTTGCAATAGCATCAATTTCATCAATGAATATAATCGCAGGAGAATTCTCTCTGGCCATTCTAAATACATCACGAACCATTCGAGGACCCTCACCCAAGTATTTCTGTACAAATTCTGATCCTACCACTCGTATAAAGTTGGCAGTGGTTGAGTTAGCGACGGCTTTAACTAGCATAGTCTTTCCAGTTCCTGGAGGCCCGTAGAGAAGAACACCTCGTGGTGGATCGATACCAATTTGCTTGTACAAATCAAAATGGGTCAAGGGGAGTTCTACAGCTTCACGTATTTCCTGCTTTTGCATATCTAGTCCACCGACATCGGCATATGAGACTTCGGGTTTTTCATCCTGTCCCAGCATCGCGATGGAGGAGTCAGCTTCGGGAGGTAGAATATCGACCAAGGAGTTTGAATGACGATGCAAGGCTACAGATGACGAAGGTTTTAACTTCTCACGATCAAGGGTCGAGAGAATCCGAACATAATAATTAGACCCTGTCGACGATTGGACGATGCCAGTACTAGTTATCTCAGCAATAATAATTGAATATGAATAAAGCAATACTAACTTTTGATCAATCGCTTCCATGAATTGCCCTATTACCAGAGGCACACTCTGGATTCGTTTGATCTCTTCTTGTGCTCTAACTAATTCTTTCTTTAAGCTCCTTTAGTTTATATTTTAGCAATTTAATCTCGACGTAATTTTGCAGTCAATACCGTTGTTCATCCTTAATGTACTCTTCTTGCAGTTGAAGGTATCTAAGCTTTTTTTAGATTGGCAATTTTGTTGTAGTGTGAGTTTGCTTACTCGAGATGACCATGGAGTTTCTTCATAGTTTGATACTCGTCTCCACCATCGGTCTCCAAAAGCTCCAATGCTTCAATATTTGGTATCGATGAAGGAATAGGCTTTATGTGAATCGAATTGTGATTGGGTAAGCTATCAATCAGAACGTCTCCCATTTTGAAAAGATATTTTGTACGTCGATAATGAACGTTGTTCTGTACTTTCTATCTAAAATTGACGTGATATACCCTGCTTAACCATGCCATTTTATACCTAGCGAGTTTAGTTAGCGTTCGCAGAGCCGACCTTACACCTGTGAAGACCCACCTTTATCGCATCAATAACTTTATCATCCAGATCAACACCCATTTCCTTATTCAAAACTCTAGCTCTACAAGCAAGAAAATCAAATTGTATCTTTATTACAATTTCTGGTATAGCTTGATCTCAAAATCAAAATGAGCTCCTCGATCCAGATTCTAACCAGAAAACCCTGCGAAGAGAAGGATACATCACAAAGTAGCAGCTCACTATCGTACTTCAGCCCTCCACGAAAATCTCTTTCTCGACAATTAGATTCGGCAATCCAAAGCCCTATGACTCAAAATTATAGTCATGAACGGAGACCAAGCCTGTTGAGTGAGTGCTAAGACCTTGTAACGTAGAAATATTGCTCTACTTTTGTATTGGTTTGAGAGCTTGCGATATTATCAAATTATTGGCTAAGCTCTTGGTACACTGATTATCTTTCAGGCTCCTCACTTTCCAAGCAAGAACACACAGTCGTGAACGTAGGTGATCCAGACGGTGTGCCTCGCTTGGTAAGTTCTCAACTCTCAAGGTCCCTTACAAGAAGCTAATTGAAAAAAAACTTGGCTAGATTACTTGTGTTAGATCCTCACAAGGCTATGAATGGAATCCAGGTATCTTATTTTTACATTATCTACATGCCAATTTTAAAACTGATCATGATTCAGAGATATTCCTACCATCATACGTCGATTTTGAATTCGAGTCCCTTGATCGCAAGCGAGATCCTGTCCATGAAATTCATTTGAGCGACGAGGAAACCAAAAATTTTTTCCCACAATTTTCAGGAAACGGCCATATATAAGAGTCAGCGCATGTTTAACTCAAAAAATTACTTGATCCAGCTGCTATTGCAGCATGATAAGATGAATTTAGATGACGGAGGGGTGATGTTCAAGGAGTTCTGGCGTTGACCTGAAATTCTTAAATCTCGAACAAGTAACCCTCATTTACACTTGGGCTTACAGATGAGTTCATACAGTTTAAGCTCTCCTTTTCTGCCATAGAACTCTAGATCGATAAAATCCGGAGTGGTAATTGAAGTTACGATCGAGAATGCGATTGAAAATAATCACAATACAATCGCTCCGCCGGCTATCAGCCGCCGACTACACGTACATCTATTTGGCTGGCGACGTCATTAGAGACGAGGCGTTATGACCAGTGTGGTTTACCTCTTGAAGCTTCAACACTTGCGTTATAGGATATTCCTCGAGTCTAAGGATTTTTCTTTCGTTTACAGATAGCTAGAATAGTCCTACATAGATACGTGCTCGACCCGAGCATGTCAGAATCAAAGACTTTTAGTTCCTAGTGAGGAAAGAACGTGACGTGGTTGGATACCATCAAATGATGAGATGGTCTTTCTGTTGTATGAAACCGAAGGCCTAATATCATCCCTAGTGGAATCGGTATTAAAACCGTCTCTATAACACGTCCATGCTAGGACCACAACTCTGAGCCATGCCCGTCATCCAATTGCTTTGTTGTGCGACTGGATGGAAGATACCCCGCTTGAGGGTCAGAACATGAAGAGATCACGAGCAAATTACTTGCGGCAATTAGTGCGGGGTTGATAAGCTACTATTTTTAATTTCGCGAAAACGCGCAATGGCAATGCTTCGTCATCGTGACATGTCAATAAAGGAGGGATTTGAAGAACATACTGTCACGCTTGATGAGTTTTGCAAGAAGTTGATCCATACTCGAAGCTCTTACGTTAGAGTCTTCTATTCTTGACCGTATGCCCCGAAAATAGTCTTGTTAAACACCAATTATCTATCCTGTAGACGTCCTAGAATAAGAAAGATGATATAATCTTGGTAAATCAACATGCTTGACATGAGATGCAGGTATATTTTGAAGACGTAAAGGATTGATTGCGCGGGAGACAAAATATTGAGTCATTCCGCATAAAGTTCGTCCCGACTTAGTTCCGCCACGCGTAAACCGGATTAAGATATTTCCTGGGTGAGAAGGGATAGAATTTTTTTAAATATCTATTCGACCCTACATCCAGATAAACTGGCAATGACTGAGTTCCAACGAAAGATTGAGTTACAGTCTTTAGATGACCTTCAGTACCTTGTCTCAAATCTTCGACGCGCCGCCTATGGCAAGATCGAACAAGATTTGCCGTCAATAGAAGGCGAAGACCCAATGAGGATGTGTGTAGAATCGATTGTCTCTCAAGTACAGAATCACCCTTCTCCAACTCTTCCCTTTTTTATTTATTTCTTTATCCTTTTCCTTTTTTTTTAAAAAAAAAATAAGATAAAAAAAGACTTATTTATCGCGAAGAGAGTTACTAATGAATGCCAAAGTTCATAGAGGATATTGTAAAAAGCGTCTCATCAAATATAACTATTAATGGATTAGAACCAACTCAATCCTCGTTAGATACCATCATCAAGTCAAAAGTAAATACGACAGCTACGGAGATTGAAGAATATGAACCTTTCGATTCACGACTCTTTCAGAAAGCGCAAAAATTGGCTCATCAAGAAGAAGATCTAATTGAGGAAATTGCTACACTACGACGGACGATACCACGTCAATTGATCACATCTACTAAGGCTGAGTTTAAAGACTCACTTGAGAAAGATGAGTCACTTCTAAAGTCTTTGGAAGACCATCTCAAAACTTCTCAAACCACGTCTGCTAATTTGGGCCTGGTGGCTCTTGAGAGACAGGATGCTATTGAACGTGATTGGAATAAAGGTGTTCAAGGCCTCGGAGCTTTAATGAGATCTTTGCCAGAAATGGTAGCAAAAAAGTCTCGGGCGGATGAAGTAGAAAAATATGTGACTCAGAAGATCTAATGATGTTTTTTTTTAACTCATTCATTATTCCTTTAGTGGAGGTCAGCTTGAAAATATTTTCAGAACGGGTTAATAAATCTACACTTGGAAAAAAGTAGGGGATACACGTAAAATTAGTACTATGCAGCATTTGTAATAGAAAATAATCATGTAGTGGTCATTACCAAGATTCCAGTTTAATAATTGACCGTCCCATGTACTTCAGGTTTCTAGACCTCTCAACTCGCCAGCAGAAATACGGGAAATTATAACTACGTTGAACAATGAATGTAGGGATCATTCATTGACAAGTTTGTCTGCTTTGTCTAGTTTTATTTTTACTGCTCCTTGGACACTGGCATTCGTACATATCTCTTTATTACAATTTCCCAACTGAGTCTTCGCATTTTTTTCGACCTTTAAGACAGCTTGTTTTCTTTTGGGGATTACTTGCAAAAAGGCCTCGCCCCAATTCTTAGTTTCAAGCCACTTCAACATGATTTCTACCACGTGGTTTACGGTCAAAACAGTTCTACTTTGCATGTCCATGAACTCTCCAATCGGGAGTTTTGCCGTAGGTATGCCACGTTCACAGGCTCTTTTGTAACAGATTCCTTTATGGCGATTTTTGTCGACGATTCCACCTATGATATATGAGGTATTGGGGGAAAGATGTGTGAGCGTATTGGGAGAATCGGAAGTGAGATAGACAAGGGATGGATTTTCGGTCACAGAAGGCAACATCTCATGAACGGACGACTCAGAGTTCACATGTGATGTTGAAGACCCAAGTGGCTCCTCGTCTACTGGCAATACCACATCGCAATCATCCTTGGACTCTCCATCAACGGAGGGATTCTGGGGAGATTTCTTGGTGGAAGCTTCCGTCATCTTCTCTTGAAGTAATTTTCCCGCCTCAATAAAATCCCCATCTTCAAGAAAGACGACTCCTGTCCAATGTAAATGAGTATTGGCGAGAACATTTTCGAACCGAGATTTCAAGGTTCCACCCCAAGAACTGATAGCTAAATGAGTTCGGAAGTGGGCATTTTTGTTCAATGAATAACATCTTGTAAGTTGTGCCCCCAAGGAGATGATCTCTTTCTCTGTCATTAAATCATTAAATGCAGTATCTAAAATCAAGCCGATTGATACCTGAGTTGGTCTTCGATGTTTTTTAGGGGGGGGATGACTTTTTTTCTCTCCATCTTCTTCGGTGAACTGGCTTGAGTCCCGATCATCGCATTCTTCGCCTTTTTCTTCCAAAATTTTGGAAGACGATTCCTTTCTTTGCAAAGCTTTTCGTAATTGTTTCTCTTTATGCTTCTCACGTCTTTTCTTGGTCCGAAGTTCTCGATTCGCTTCCCATCTCTCACGCTTTTTTAATTTCTTCAGTTGATTCTTGGATATGTTGTTGTTTACTTGGGGCTCGTTTTCTTCTCTCACTACAGATAATACCTCCTCATCTTTACCATCGTCGTTGTTATCATGACCCTGATCTTTTTCACCTCGGACTAGATTCTCCAACCTAATCGTCGAAGTCGTCACTTGTCTCTGCGCATTTTCGACATTCTGTGATACATCAGATAGGTCTAATTTTCGAACTTTACAAGGTCGACTCTCTTCCATGTCTTGCGTTGAAGAAGACATTAACTTCCCTTGTATTGCTTTTTTTTTCCTGAAACAAGTAATGTTATTGCTCGTAATTTTTCCAAGAATTTGTTTTACACATCTAAAGGCATAATTCCAATTGTTTCTTTTTTATTTCCCTCAAGCAAAGTGCCCTCTGTAGATATTTTATTGCCCAAGGCGGTGTGGGAAAACGTAATGCGAATCTCTTCGTTGACGGAGGCATCAATCTTCTCGATTCTTATCAAATGCATATCGAGCCTTAACAGTGCAATTATCATTTGCTTTGTCTCTCGATAGTTTCACCTAACGCGACACCAAAAAAAAAGGGTTAAGAATAATAAATGAGATCAACGGTAACGTTTATCAGATCGACCATTATTCCCTGTTTTTATTTTTATTTTTTAAATACATAATTCTACATGTTAACACGAATTGGAGCCTTTATGGCACACATAGGAACCTATTCTTAAAAAATAATTACTCCCTCCCCCCATCATCACGCTACCTTTCAATTATTTCTAACTTTTGAGTTTTTGGTCATTTCTCGTGCCCTCAGTCTCGATTAGGACATGCACCATCCTTGATGAGGAGTGATTGAGTGACCCATGTCATCATGCTCACTGGCCCTCTGCGGTCACCAGAAGGGCTTGGAGGATGATGATGGTAACGACGGTTATGAAATTACGAGCATGGATGTTTTTGGTGGTGACTCTGGTGTTGGTGGGTGGGAGGAAAGCATCGTACTGTGCGTGGCTGTCCTGAACACCTCTTTGCGCCATTAGATGAGTATGGCCATTTGTAGGCCTTTAGTCCGCTGGTATTGCCGTTGTAATAATGGCTGATTATATCATTTCCCTTCTCCGGATCTCTGCCATTCTTTTCAAAGATTTAACACCGGATCCTGTTGTGTATAAGCGACCTACATTACAGAGTAGCAGGGCTAAATAAAAATACACTATGTCCACGGTCACTGAAGCACCGCATGAATTAAGACAAGGATTTTTGGTGTGTAAAGTTCCCAGTCTAGCCTAATTCATA
>MCBS01024648.1:0-10745 GCA_003611235.1 Golovinomyces cichoracearum
TAAATGGCGATCAAAGTAAGGGTGAGACTTTGTACGTTCCGACCACCATGGTTCTTGGACAAACAAGACATCTATTTGTAGCTCACAAGCGCGAGAGAATGCGATATCGTGCGTTGTACCTGCTCTTCTTACATTGATTGACATGAACTTGATTTGATGTAGGGAGGGTTGACGTCACTAGGGGCCGCCCTTCATAATTCCATCTCCTTGTGTATTTAGTTGTTCTTGGCTTGGTTCCGGACTTTTAAAAATTCGTATTACTGCAGTATCTCCGTCTGCTGTATCTTCAACTATGATTATATCTATGCCTCCAGCTTTCCCCGTTTCCAGAATTGCCGATTCTATTTCATATGCTTTCTCTTCAGTAGCTTTGAATTCACGATCGCCAGCTTTTCGGTAAAATTTTAACTGTTCCTTAGTAGGCACACTATGACGTGTTGGATGAGCCAGACATTTTAGACTTTCAGATGGGTGATGTCCTCCGCAATTTCTGCACTTAATAGCGGTCATGCATTTATCTTCAGCGTGCATCGTTGAGCCGTAGTTTCCGCATGAAGGTGTCCGTGAGCAGGATCTGTCATTGTGGTGTCTATTACAATTTTTCCAAAATTCGATTAATTTTTACCTCTTAAAAATATAAGTTCAGCCAGAGTCATCAAAGACTCTGAAGCCTGATCGAGGAGCCTTTAAGAAAATTGCTAGCCACGTACGACAAGGAGCTTCTGGATTTTGATGCCGTATAGTTTTAATGCTTCTGGACGGACCGAAGTAGGTCTCTCTATTTCTTCAGCGAGCATCAGATTAGTTAAATCTACATTAACTTTCACGGTGTAAATTGATCTTGGAAGATTAGGTATAAGTAGTGGTACTTAAAGTGTGGCTGGTTCTAGCTTAGCTCCTGATAAGAAAAGTCATCCCGCAGCCTTTAAGAACTGCTCTCGAGCTTTAAAACTTCAGGGACTCAGTGCAAACCTCAAATTTAAAGTTTTGATAAGACCCATAGAAGCTGGATATAATGATAAGTGTTTGACGACGATCTCTTGGATACCCGCCGGGGATAGTTTGCGCCAATCATGTTCCGGGGAGAGACGGATAAAAAGTCTGTTATCAATTCTGTTAGAGTTGATCTTTTTTTACTACTGGTACTCCAATCTGCAGTTGGAGGGCTAGCTGATTTTCGAGAATTTGATTTGGCGCTGTTTGACGTGGGGGTCCCAGCCGAAGTTTTGACGCGCGATTTTTTGGTGTTAAGAAGGCCTCCAGTTATGATCTTTTGAGGCTGGTGCATTTGGTGGTAAGAAGACGGTACTGAAATGACCCCTAAGACCATCTTCTTAGATACTTCCATTTGCTGAAATAAAACATCTGGCTCAGATGTTTTCGACTGGAATAGAGTAGGAGGGGGTTTTGATACAGATTCTTAGGTAGCTAACCGCGCAATCACTTGTTGTAGATAGTTTCTTATCATATAGGTCTCTTCTTTTTCCACTTCATCTTTGTGTACTGCGGGTATGCTCTCGATGTTACAAATGACGCTAGTCCATATAGCTATTCGTGCATGCCGTGCCCTTTCTCGGCGTTGGCGTTGTTCCACGACCTCACGTTTCTCTTGCGGCAGGTAGGCAGAAGTAAGTTGAGAGTAATCATCTGTTTGTTGTAACACCCTATCGGCGGCGTTATCAGTAGCTCTCTTGGATAGAGGAACTGGGTTTAAGATCGGTCTCGGGACTCGAGCTGTGATGCCACGTTTATTTACGGCGGTGAGAGGAAGTGGTATGGAATTAGGGGGCGGGGGTTGTGCTGGTGATGCGAAGATATTGCAGGGGGAGCTGACAGGAGCATGACCGTAGATAGCGTAGAAGGGTCGAAATCAATATTCATTCTTTCATGTTCTGTTTCTCCTTATCATGTTTTGTGCTCCTTTTTGTGTGCTGGAAAATCATTTGTGCCCAACCTATGATGTTTGATTTATTTTAGGGTTATGCCGTTGGGTTTTGGGGTTATTTATAGGAACCTATTAAGGTGATTTGAATGTACATCTAAAACATGTATTTTTTGATTGACTTTATTGTGTTACTTGAGTCCTAGAATATCTAACAAATTTAGGTCCTCTCTGCCTACAGGTCAAAGACACCCGTTCCTAGGGTAGTATGCCTTTCCTTATGCCTCCCTTACGATCCCTTTCCATCGGCAATACCCACAAATCTACATTCGAGTACACACTTAAAGGAGTCCTCAGCCCGTCCAGCTGAGCGCTGCAGGTCTGTGTATGCCTAAGGTGTCTTCCTGTCCTTCCTAGCCCCCCCTATTTCCAATTTGATCCGAGCTCAGGACAAATCTTAAGTGGTTATAAGATGTAAGAAAATCCTTGATTCAGAGCGTAGATTGTGAAGTAGCCTAGCCTAACCATCTAGTATCGTTAAGGACGTCGGGGGTTCGAACAGCTCATGTAACTAGATAAGCCCTCCTGGCTACTAATTTCGGGTTTTTTGATGTTAGAGACAATCTTTTAGGTGAGAGAAGTTCGCTATGTAAAAAGGACGGAAGGGTCTTGGACTTTGCTTTCGTGGGCTTTTTAAACACCCTCCGATGGATAGCACATGTTGGATTATGACGAGGGCTTCTCTAACTACCGTTGTAGCGTTTTGTACCACAATATTCCTCCTCTTGGCCAGCGTCTTTATCGTCACCATTCTCGTCAAAGGGGTTATCGGAGCGTTTCTTCGAGAGTGAGGTGGGAGAAACTCAGCTCGAAGTCTATAAGATTGTGACTTAATCTTGGCTCTGCAGACTCTAAATAGAGAACTGGACGTTCGTAGGAGACACCACGTACAGGGGTTGAGTCGTCGTCTCCCTAAGACAATTATCAGATTCAGCGTGATATATGCCACTGCTTTGGTTTTTGCTTAACAGGCAATTTCACATGTTTTTTCTGTTAGAGTGAGTTTCAGTTTGTCAAGAAATTTAGAATTTCATGTTAGAGCTCTGGTATTCTTTCTGGAACAGATTTTTACCTTTTACCTATCTTTTATAACCCAGATAAGCTTCAAATCGACTTCAATATTGTTGCATGGCTTGCAAAAGCTAGTGGTAGCTTCCAGTTCCAAAAGAAGGCCAGCTTGATGCTTTGACAGGGCAGCTAGTTTGATTTTTGAGACTTGGATTGGTCCTCAGGCCAGCTATTATCGCTTTAACTCACAGCGTCAAGCAATTGAAGCATACTACATAGTGTAAATGTTTTTATAGTTTTCAAAGTATCTTCCATTTTTTCTAATAAAAACAGCGCAGTCACTTACTTACAGAGTCTACAACTTTGAGGGCTATATGTAAGATTATTTGCCTCCATGCCGGTTGCTGTGTTGATCATAACCCACAAATATTTCGAGAAGATATCGTGGTCCTCGAATGCGAGCACGGTGGATTTTTCTAGATGAATGTGATATGAATTGTTTAAGACAAAAGTAATTTCTATTTTAGCTTGACCTTATGTAATATAGGCTTTTTATAACAACATGCGAAAGTCATTAGGCAAGAGCTCCGAGCTAATGCGTGAGACTAATTCCTGTACTTGAGAGCCACAATTTTTCTGTAGCCACCATATTTTCTTGCCTAGCCTACTGATAAGCCTGGGTCGTTTGACTGAAAATTAGGATCGGTCTCAGCGTTTTTATTATATGGTCTTAGTGGAGGTTGTTATCTGATTCCGTCAACGTTGTTTATTGAAGAGGATCTAGCACTTAAAACGGCTTTAAAACTATCAGAGGTTATAAAGTTATGGTGCTACCCGACTTTGCTAATAACGTTATTGATATGTACCAAAAACCTAAGCTTTTCAATACCAACTCACTTCATCGATCTAATAAACATTTTTGGCTTGGAGAGAGCAAGATTTTAAAGCATGTTTATTAGATTGATGCAGCGAGTTAGTAGTGAAAAGCTTTAGTGTATGGCACAAGTCACTTCTGTTGTAAGGTCAGGTAGCACCCGATGATTTGTGATCATTAGACGATTGCATTGTATGAGCATTAGGGTAATGCTAACTTCATTTGCTTACAACACAGCTGAGATCTGGCCTCTCTGTTTTTACTTGGAACACCGTGCGAAAAACTTACACAGGACTTGCTCATTCCCATTTTAATGCGTTCTGTTGTGATTAAATCTTATGCCACTATCGATCGCCTCGGCGGCTTCGGAGCTCGCCGCTTTTATGTGAAGACACTATTCATCCTTGTAGCCGAAATCGTGTAGGTATGCAATTCAAATCTCGTATTTTGTTTACAGCTTTCTCTCTCTTTAAATTTAATGCGTTTGTTGCGGTGATCAGAAATGGATAATAACCTGATTTAATTAAGAGCGTGTGGATTTTATCTTTGGGAAAAACTGTGGATGACTGGAAATACAGAAAGTTTTAGTGCCTGAGGAGTGATTGTCCGTACCCTATGACTGCTGCTACAATGCACCGCTCTTTCTCTCTCAAGAAATTTGTTCCATTCTCTTATCACAGGTCGTGGCCGCATGTCTATCTCCAAGATGCATTATTACAATCATGCGACTAGCGTCGATTTCTACCTACCAGGGTCCTTACCACATCACAACCAAAGGCAATCATAAGGGAACGAATATGTCAGAAAAAGCATCGCCTCAAAACGATCCTCTCCTTCTATTCCGGCAATCGATTGCTTCTGAAGCTTCTATCACACCAATTATTGGTGACGACACGAACCCAGATACATCAATATCTGTTAGCTTAGCTCGTGCCACTCACCTTCGATTCTCGTCGGCCACAAACGCGCTCCCACTAAATACACCAACCAGATTCGTGTCTTCAGATATATGCGTTGATCTAAGAAGTATTTACTTTGCTTGGCTGAAAAGAGAGTCAGCAATCCCAGAGTACAATGCGGCTGCACTCGCACTCAACACGGAACTGGGGCCTGGGTCGGAAATCCACAAGCTTGCGTTTGTGGAGCGTTTGGACCTTATAACTTGGCTCGAAGGAGCAAGTGAAGAGAGCGAATACATTAAGTCACTTTCTGAAGATAATAATTCAGCTGCAGTGAATGCTCAGGCTATTGGTACAGTCTCCGTCACTAGCTCAGCGACGGGAAAACAACGTAAATCTATTGACCCTCGCCTGGCTCAAATCTATAACGGCGAGAGAAAAATGGGAGATCGCAATAGCATATTAAGAGGTGTTAAGCCGATTGTACGATTGTTCCTGATTCTCTTGCATCTTTGCACTTCTGTCTTTTAAAGAAATTCATAAGAACTTATCAACTAAATTTGAGTTCAGGATCTATCTCACGTTCGTAAACTTGCTACTCCATTTAATGCACGAAAAGCGGCGGCGGCGGCAGCGGTAGGCGCGACTCAAAACCCCATGGCCCTCTCACACAACCACAAAACACCCGTACGTCGCCCTGATCCGATAATTCTCCTGTCTCCCTCGGCTTCTTCCCTCCTCAAGATGTCCAATATCAAATCTTTCCTTGAAAGTGGCGTTTACATACCAGCTGATGGCGCCAATTCGTCCTCGACCTCCACGGCTTCAATCCTTCACATCTCGCGTCTACTCCCAAGCATTGATCCAACGAGAGCCATCCGTTTCATTATTGTAGATACACCAGAGCAGTTTAAGCCTGAGTATTGGGGCCGTGTAGTAGCTGTCTTCACGACTGGTCAAGTGTGGCAGTTTAAGAGCTACAAATGGCAGCAGCCTACCGATCTTTTCCGACACACTCTCGGTGTTTATGTCGGATGGCGAGGGGAGCCTTTGCCTGAGACTGTGAAGAGCTGGGGACGAGGTGTATTCGGAGCGGGTATTGATAAGTATGTATCGGGTGGCAGTCGGTGGCGAGATCGAGAAATAGTAGAAAGCATATGGAAGAGCATAGAAGAAGGAATGCGAGCTAAGGGGTGGACTCGCGATAATGGTCCACTCATTGATAATTGATGGGCATGTCTAATACTTCAATTTTCTATGGAGTTTCACTATTTTATTACCCTTTTATTTGCTTTTCAACAGGAATATACTTGTTATGTAGAATTCTGGATCAAAAGTTTTGTAATCTGACGCGTATATTCTTAGACTTACAACAGTCCGCTTTCATCACCCCTGTCCTAACATTCTGTTGGACTGGTCACGTGATAGATGTTTGAATCATTTGTCGCCCAAATGTACGACGCGTTTATTTGCAAAAGAATAATCATTATTTTTCGTATTTCCCTAGTGTGTGTCCAAGATTAAAACAATTCTGAAAATTTTACACACCATAACTCGCTTCTGCCAACTCTTTTTGGGACATGGTGACTGTTCACGGTGACATAGACATGTCATACCCCATCCCCCTATGACGACCACGCGATCATTACTCTACCCCCCGCCCACCGAAACCCATACATATACCGCAAGGACAGTAAACTATGGAAATGAATTTTCTTCTACTCCCTTGGAGCCTCCCAAATTGGAGATACAGAAACCTGATAACAGCCTACTAAGCGCCACCGAAGAAGATTCTGGAAAAGGCTCAACACAAACAGCGCGAACGCGAGAGTGTAGCCACAGAATTCTTTAAGGCTCTTAATGAAGTTACGAGTCGATAGAAAAATGCAAGCCTCTCCACTGAGGCTGAAGAACTGACTGTAGCTATGGCCCAAGTCTTACAAAGATATATCAGAGGTTGCGAGACTGCCTCTTTTGATATCCCCTCTCAGAAGAACCCCAGATCATGACCGACCTATGCCCAGGCTATTAAATCTCAAATTAGAATTAATAAACCAGCATGTCTCCCGCGAAACCTCCGACAGGTAGTATAGACACCGAAAACTCACAGATTAGACAATAGATTATTTGTTCGATAATCGGAAGATCGTTCCAGCCGCACGCATCATTTGCATGCTGTTAAGTCGGCCCTTACCAGTAAACTTGTACTTGAAAATTAAATTGTAAAAACTGTGCAGAAAGTTAAATCAGGACTGGCGATAATACCCAAGAGCTCTCAGGACTCAGAGACCCTTCTGGCAAAAGCCTAAGATATTGGAATCATTCTGGGAGGAGCTTTAGAAAAAGCGGAACATTGGATGACATATGCAGTCGACCGCATACCCCGGAATCTTCATTCTATAGATGGCTCAAACTGGGCCATCACCGTAGAAAAACCCCGAGAAGAAGTATCAGCTAACACAGGCTACGCTCCAAATCAGGGTAGCATGGACAGGAAAGAATCTCGAGAACCCGATGCCGACAGGCTTTATGATTGTTTCACTTGCAAGGGAATTCAAGCCATTCAGATTATTTGGTACTAGTTCTGTGGCCCGGCGAATCAAAAGAACCGTCTCAATGCCCTACATGCTGGAGATTTCACGATGCTAGGCTTTGAAATTTCGAGCAAAAGTGCAAACAGTGCAACACGACAGGAAATTCCTATTGTCAGTTCCAGCCAAGGTGTGTCAATTGTAAAGGTCCACATTCCGCAGATATTATATATTGCCCCGCTCGACCGCTTGTAATGTAAGGTTCAATTTCACACATCGACCGCAAAGAGTCACACAAAATACATTAGGCCGGTAACCGCGCCTGGTTCTTAGTCAACTCCAAGACAGTGGCATCAGAGATGATACCAAACAATTCTCAATGTTTAGAAATGCAAATAATTGTCAACGGAAGAGTCTGAAGATTTTCAGGAAAATAAAGCACGTGGACAAGTAAGCCATGATCTAGCCCTGGTATTGTCAAGTGGTGAATCAGTTGATGTAATATTAATTCAAAGCCTTGGATTTTTTCAGATATTTGCACAATATTTACCAAGCAACAATCTGAATACATTTTCTTTAGCCCGCTGCACTATTGGCACACAAGACTACGCGTGCTCACATACATTAAGAGCAGTACTTTAAGGTCGGTTCAATCCTACACAATTAAAATATGGGATATATGCTGGATCACAATCACAAGTTCAACCCCTCGTACTACCATTATTAACATTTGTAGACCTTCATACGAAGAAAGAGGCAACTTAGTTATTTCAACATTAAAGGTGTGGTCTATAAAACGAAAATGTATTGTAGCTAGAGATTTTAAAACGAGGAGTTAAATAAACATAAATTATTTATTCCCAAGGGTACTGTTTAATGGCATAATGGTATGGAGATAACAATATTTTAACAATGTAATTTAAACTAAGTTCTGACTCGTTTTTGTTGAAAATCTTGGGAGAGAGCATCACGTTAAATTTTAAGTCTTATGTCATAGCTAATAGGCTGAATACGTTATGATTTAAAAAAATAAATAAATAAAATCAAATCAAAGAAAAGGGAAAAATTTCGAGTTTCTACTATTATATGCAATAACCATTTTCAACAGTTAAAAGTCGTTCTTATTTATATTAAATCTTCATGCCCCATTTTATCGTAGCCAAGGCAGCGACTAACAACATGACAGAATCCTCTCTCCATCTTACCCACCCGCCGCTACTAAAAAGAGAAAAGAAAATGATAGATGCTCCTGTTAACGGAATGGACTCCAATCCTGGACAAATCTCTGTATCTGGAAACAAATACGTAAAAGAACATCTTGCCTACGAGAACAGTAACTAAGGAACTACAGGCGCTACTAACCTATTTACAACACCTGGATTCACAACGTAGAGCAAACAAGTTCATCAATTAAATTTTTAGAATAATGTGTCCATGAGCGGCATTCACGAACTACTTCAAGGAATTTACAAGGCTCTCACGAAGAAATTTGTAATAGAAATAACTGCAATTTCTCAGCGCTTAAGGCTAAAAATACGAGTGTCAAGAAAGAACTAGTAGAACTACGCAGAGAAGTCCGTAGTACATTCATGGCCTAGAATATAAGTTCGGCCCGGAATCTCAATTCCACTCATAATTCTAAAATAGATTCATCATTTTCATCGCAGCAAACGGAAGAAGTGTTAACTCGTCATGGCTTGCCAATAAGTCCTCAGCGTCTAGTACTGTACAGGATATCCCTATAATGACGCAACCTGCAGCGCCGAGGGAAATTCCTTTAATGCCTCAGGTTGTAACGTCAAATACACCAATTGGATCGAAGCCTAAGAAACGGACGAATGTCTCTCGGAAACAATAAAAGAATAATGACGCATGTAAATCTTTCCCGAATCTAATCAAGAGTGTAAAATAGCCAAAAAGATGAATTATATTAGACAAAGAGGCATTTCCAGCAATTCCGCAACCGTACGCCAAGATATCTTATTTGCTATCAAAATGAAATTATTAGGAATAAAAGCACCTCCGCACCTTCCACTAACTAAATTAATTTATAATGAAAGAGGAAATCTGACGGTATTCAAATCTAGCCAAACAACGGTTGAAGCTATGATGACAATCTCTGGGGAAGAGCCAACACAAAAAGCCGTGAGGTTTGACTCGTACATTCAGGACGTAACAGCTAATCACTAGTAGATTGCTCTGAAGGCTCACGAGGTCAGCCGAAGTATATGACGAAGAGATTATAGGAAAAACACAGGGTCAAGCGGCAGCAATGCGCAATCCAATGTCACGATACGCAACGAATATGACAATATGCCTCAACAATGAAGAAGCAGCTATTCGTTTATCATCAGAATCCCCCACAGCGACAAGCTCTCTCCACATAATTTTTTTTCAAAACTAGCGAAGGCATGCCACGACGAGATAGAAGTCAAATCTCAAACCCAGGAGAATTTTTGATACGTTAGTGTCCCAGTCGCACTGGTATAATAGGTAAGGAAAAGGCAGATTTCCTTGCCAAGGTAGCATACATATACCCTGCACCACATCTTCCAGTGACAATTGCCAGAGCAAAACGACAGATTAAAGACAACAACAAAATTTCAGTGGCTCACAATTGGGCAGAAAATACTCCCTCTCGACACAAAGAGCCTCAAATTAGCCTTAATACAAAGGTTACAAAATAACTCGCTAAACTTAACCGACGATCACTTTGCTGCCTCCTCGCAGCTCGCTCTAGCCACGAGGACTTTGCGGACTACCATCGTCGCTTCGAACAAGAAGACGTTTTTCTAAAATGCTCTTTTGGGAGAGGAAAGTCTTCAGTGCATTCCCTATAATATCCTTTAGTTCGCCACAGGGCTCGCATTAAGGGTGGCCCATCTCGAACAAATGCAAATGCAAAAATTCAATGGGTGTTGGGTAATCCTTCTGGAGCTTTAGAATTTGACAAATGGATACAGGATGCAGCATTCTTCGAAAAGATCCAGGGGCGGCCTTAAAAAAATCTTTAGTCAAAAAGTATACATGGTAACCATAATTCTTGAGCGCTTACTTTCTTGCTACACTAAAACTCCACTATACACCGAATCATAAGAACATCATCATTCAAGAGAAGAAGAAAATTGACACTGATCTCTTATGCGATAGACATCTTTTCTTTTTTTTCTCTTTTAATGTAGAATACCGAGCCAAAGCGTTGGTCTGTACATAAAATGCTTTAGGTTCTCAAAAAGAACGCTATTACGTCGGATAGCCTTTAGAGGGCCGAGCTAACCGGAATGTGATCTTTTGGATCACATGCTGTGCGCGAGCACGACGCAAAATAAAATAAAAAAGATCCATTCCGAAGACATTCTCACAAACTGTGAGTTGTCCAGACACGTTTTCATCATCCGGGTATTATTCTCCGCTAGAAATGGGATGACTGGTCTGCTGGATTTAGATCAGCTATCTACTGTCTAAATTGAGTCAGATGGTATAGTGGTATG
>MCBS01024649.1:0-12464 GCA_003611235.1 Golovinomyces cichoracearum
TTTATTTTATTTTATTTTATTGTTTACAATCATATCATGCACCCGTTGTTCAAATAATTCTCTCCAGAATACATTACTCTTGTATTGTAAAAGGTTAATTCTTTTTCTATCTCTCTTTTTGGGGTAAAACCTCAAAAATTGCAAAATAACCCAAGAAAAAATTAGTCCATGACTAAGCAACTAACGATTGGAAACTCAGATTTCTAACCCAGGAAGGTTTACTTCCCGATTTCATAACATACCCTCTATGATAGACGATACGATAACGTATCTTAACAATCTCTCTCCCTCTCACTTCTTACCACCATAAGATTTTCATCTTAATTTTTTCTCCGTATTCTTTCAAGTAGTATTTTTCACACCACTCCCCTCCCTAAAAAAACCTACTCTATGCTTGAACAATCATCTAGAATAAGGCTGAGTGACGAATAATTCGAAGAGGTACTTAAAAAAAACAATAACCTAACCATCTTAATTTAAATTTTTTTCTGGAGTTGATCGTGGAATTCAAATTAAATTAGTCGAGTTATAACTTCACGCAATCATAAATGGAGACTGAGAATGTGATAATGATGACTTACTCCGCAGGAGCTGGGAATTGATACATATAGCGAAAAATATTGTAAGAAGAATTTAAGACGCTGTGAACTGATCATACAGGAGGATTGCCAATCTTCACCCTAAGGAATTTTCCTTTTGAGTCTTTTTCGTATCGGAGAGATTTGTGCACAAGCAGCCGAATAATTTGATCTCTTGTGCATCTTGATATTTCGTCCAAATCCGGTGATCTGATGGCCATATCTCATTAGTTGAGTGGACGAACATGAATATCTTTGCAAATTATGACACTGATCTTGTCTCGTATTAATGCGTTAAACATTGGGATGCTAGGGCTTATGTGTTAGAGAAATGAAAAAATAAACGAAACACCAAGCACTTGAATTCCGCAATGGGAAAATTTAAAAGCTCTCTATATCCGCGACGCGAGGTTGTAAGGGTTTTTATAAAAATTAGGTCTACCTACTTGTGCTATTACAAAACTGAGCAATTCTTGCCTTCAATAAAACACTTTTACTTCTCCAAAAAATCAAAGAAACACCGAATATGACCGTCTCTGAGAGTTTAATATAAGAGAGAAAACTTTTTAACTTGATGATGAAGATTCAAAAGACCACTTATCTCTCGACTCATCTAAAGCCATGTATCTAACTTTCATGATAACTTATTGGAAAAAACGCATCCCAATATTTCGAAGAGTTCCCACAGTTTAAAATTGCGTTCTTTGTTTAGTAGAAAAGTAAGGAAGAACAGAGTAATAAAATCTATTCCCATGTAACTTTTCAGTGTCAGCACTTCTTTCTCTTTATTTCTTTTTCTGTTCCAAAATCTTCACAAGAATCAGCAATTCTCCTATTGTAACCTCCTTTTTCAATAGATATAAAATTTTCATTATTTCCTACTTTCGTCCTTCTCTTTTTGAACATGGCAGTGCTGTATCAGGGGTGAAGGCTTGTCTATTTGGCATCAGCTTTCCATCTAATAAATTTTTAAGCATCACGTTGGCATTTTTATGCCCTCCAACAATACAGATATTCAAATTTGTTCCAAAGGGAACGACCCTGTCAAATTTTTCTTCTTGCATCTTGATAAGTCAACAAGATAGAAAAATGGGTTATAAGAAGACTGATTAAATGCTTAAAGTCCGACTTGGATAAACGAGAAGTGCAGTGTCAGAGAGAAATTTGCTTGAAAATCAACATCACATACGCATTGTTTGCTGCTGCATGCTAGTTTGACGAGATTGATTGTGATATTCTGTTCATGGTGTCTTGGGCTTCTTCCAGTAGTATTGCTTTAGCTTCAATGTCAGTTGCTATTTTCTTCGTTTTTGAACAGTAATAATGAAACAATACTCTAGACTTAAAAAAAGACATTCTCTCACCTTGTGTTTTTTTCGACAGCTCCTTAAACTAGGCTTTCGTAGGCCTTGAACTGCAGTTCGACGAGCCTCGTCTTGATCTTCCTCGATTATGTAATAATACTCGCTTTCCAAAGGCTTACCAGCAGCGTCTTTTCCTTCACGGCTAATTTCACCAATACATTGTGAGGAGTTGAGAAGTTGTTGAAAATTGGGCTTCGTCAAGATTTTACTTCCTGGCTCCTCTGTTTCATCTGTGGAAGTATTTTTGAGAGAGGTAGGGAGTTGAAGAAATAACTCGGACAGTGGTACCGATGACTTGAGAGAAAATGCCAGTTGGTTTATTGTATGATCAATTGTATCTGAGTGAACTGTAAGATTCAAACAATGAGTAGCTTCTAAGGGTGTTTCGTTTTCATCGGCTAGGGAATTCTGCCTAGCATTCGATACTATTCGTGCATTAAGCTTATCAGTATTTAGACAAACGGGATTAAGTAAAGGATCATTCTCTTCATCGAAATTCTCAGAGTCAATCTCACTCAGTTCAGAATCCTGGCTGGATGAGCACGCTGACATAGGTCTGGGTGATTCTGTCGGAGAAGAGTTTCCATAAACTGGTGTATTTAGGGGGGAAGGTGGTATATCTTCATATACCTGGACGAAATCTAGCGTGTCAGATTCCTGATTTCCAGCTAAATTAATCGATGGATTTCGACGTCTAGGACATGGAGAAGCTGGAGACGAAATCTTAACACAAGATCGGATGGGACTAGAACAGATATCAGTACCGAGATTATTGAAATCGTTTTGTTGATTTGTCGGAGTGTTCTCATCATCCTCAAAATCGCTTAGACTTCCCATTAAGGAATCTTGATACCGCTCTGGCCATGATATTAAAACTCGGGAGTCATGGGTATCGATTAAAACATCAGAAAATTCAGACTCGGATAGAAAAGTGTCATTTTTCGCTAGGTTCCATGTCTGACCAGAACAGTGTAATTTCAGACCATTCCAACCTCTACATTTGATCTCTATGCAGTTTGGTTCGAGCGGAGTTGTGGCAGCGATAAATCTGGCTTCGACATGGACACGGGAAATTAGACGACTGGTTGATAGCTGGAAATTTGAAGATTTACTCGATCTTCCCAGCTTGATAATCTCTCCGTTCTCCGGCAATATGATAGTGAGAACAGCTGAGAGAGGATTTCGCTCGGATAGTACAGCTCGAGGGTGGTAACTTTGACTTGATCTATCATGATATAAGGGTAATGGTGAAGAGAGAATGCCAGTCGTCGAAGAAGGGATTGGTGTTGGATACCTATTCAAAAATTTCTCGTCTCTCGAGGGAGTAGAACATGCTTGTCTTTTGGAGGGACGCAGAAAGCCTGGTGACGAAGATTGGGGCTCGAAAGCAGGGAGCAATGTCGGAGGAGGACGTTTCTGGCCTATGATGGGGGGAATAGTGGGTGAAGAGATGTTGTTATCGGTAGGACGATTGAGTAGAGACATGCTTCTGGGAGATTATTTGAGCTTCAAAATAAGTTTGGATGTTTCAGAAGTCAATACCGAGACTGAGACGTGACCTAACACCTCGAGAAATAATGGTGACTAGATGTAGAAAGGAAAATGCTACTGATACAAGAAATACGGAGTTCTGAGCAAATTTTTTCGAACGGCAATGCGTGCAGAGAGGGAGTCAAATGGACTTCGTTAGTTTTTCACAAACAATCCTAACCGTGTAGTCCGGGGGGATCAATTGGGGACAGATCCTCGTTGAGACGCGAGCCGCGCAAGAGGAGACCAATCGTGTCCTTCAGGTCTCGTCGTCCTGGGGAAATGTGCTGGTTATTTTTAGATCGATTTTCTATCCGCAGAATGCCGAGAGCCGACTCGATAAAGATCGCATCCCAAAAGGGCCTTGCCCAACAGGAGCGATGGCTCACAAGTCTGCCTCTCCCTCTGAAGCCCCTTCTATGTACCATTTCATGAGATTAGGTTTTGAATTGCTTGATGAATTATCCCTATAATCTCTCCGCAATTTCCTGCTTCTCAGTCCCTCGAGACAACGTTGTTCGTTGACCTCCCATCACGCCTCTTGAATCCGTCTCGTTTACGGTATCACGCAAGGAGGAGCATACTAGAAGGATAAACAACTCATTCTGCGAGTACGAGTGTTAAGCACACTCCTCAAAATTTCAATTTCGTTACTAAGAAACCGTTCAAAATGCAGATTCCTAAAGTTACTACCAATATGCCATCGAACTTGACATGTCTTGTAACGACAGGAAGCTATCTCTACCTTCAGGCTATTAGGCACTGAAAAACTCGTGGATAAATCCTTGCCAAAATTGCAAAGCATGAATAGCGATCGAGCCATTATCCGTCGCTGAGACTCGACTACGTCAAATTGTCACCGAATTCGACAATGCACGTACCATGTCAACAAGGCGGCCGGCTAAATTGTCAAGTGACCTGTCATGTGGCAACTTTCGCTCACTGGACCGTGAATTTTCCAAGCGCGAAATTCTGACTTACTGGGTACATCAGCCATGAGCGCGATTATTTCTACACACATTGGATCAGACTTTGATGCCTTTTCTCCTTTTACGTTTCTATTCTTGTTAACATTTGGATTTCTGGTCCAATACTGGCTCTGATAGGACTTGAGGCCGCTAGATTGAGAAAAAGTTACGCCTGTATCGTAATGATTAACTCGTCCAAATGAGTCGACTATACAGTGCAGTGAGACTGAATGGAATGATAACAGAATAATATAAATCAGAGATGGAGATGGAACTTCCTGCATCCTTTCGCATTTACCGTTCATGGCAAAAGATGACTGACCCTTGCCCTAAGTAAAAGGTAGTTGTGTAGAATTGAAAAAAAAAAGCTTTTCTTAATAATCATTTTGAAGTCCACAGAGTAATATTTCTAGTGTAATCAACTCACGCCCGAGTCGTATTAATTATTAGAGGCCCAAAAACCCGCTCTGCACTTCTTTAATTATATCCTCTATGATTGAATATCCCATGTCTGCTTCTTAGAAATTTTCTACTTCAAAGCATCATTCTATCCGCTGTTATCTGAAATCAGCGCACTGTATCGAGAGTGAAAATTGGATTTGAAAGATCAAAACTAAAGTACCCATAGCTTAGCCTTTGTGATGTGCTCAACTTGCCACGCAGATAGCATGTCTGGCACATTCCCTCGTCAAAAGTTATTGAGAGCCGAGTTGATGGAATTACAATCGGGACAGAGTTGAAATCGAGGCCGAGCTACTACCCCATACTTTAAGCTAGAGCTATTTGTAAATTGAATGAAGTAGAGTAGAGTGAAAATTTTCTGAAGTCTTGATAATTAGGCTACTTAGCTTAAGAAATGGGCGGATGTGGAGAGGTATGATTTTGTACAAGGGTCGTAATCTAGATATTTGAGTTCGGTAATCAAGAAGAGGGAATGAAGTTACTTGATGATTGAAGTTTTTTGACTGAAGAGCATCGGGATCAACGTCTGTTTTGATAGCACATTGGTAAGAAAAAGTCGCTCTCATCCATAATAGTGTAGTGATGCCTCGGCAGACCTAATTTCCACCAAATCCAACTCAGCTTCTTGAGACCGAAATCTTAACCTTAAAAAAGTTTTCAAATTTATTGAGGGCTGAAGTTTGGCTAAGAAGCATTTTTGAACTCGGATTTTTGAAAGGGAATCGTGGACAGGTTTTTAGTATCTGCCGTCGTAAAGGACTTATATATGTACGTGCTTCAGCCTGAGGATTTGAGGGAGCACGTCTCACGCCTTAGGCTGCAGAGGCACGCTAAACTACCCTGGGGAGATACGACGCCAGGCGAGACCCATGAGCCTAGTAAGCGTAAAATGATTAAAATAAAAAACTTTCCGGCCGAACTATCGCGTTTATACAAGCTAAAATCTTGACCCGTCCACCCCATAAGTTCTGTCAACTCGCACAAGTTTAGAAATCCTGGTAACTTGTTTTTAAGTTGATGGTTCCAAAAAAAATAACTGGCAGTGGGTAAAATATACTAAAATTTCTGGTCAATATTTTTTCTAAAACGAAGCTCCATTTAAAAAATGGCACCAGAATCCAATTCTGTACTGACATTAAAGGTCGCGAATGGCTCACCATATCAGATCAATTCCGATCAGGTAAATGCCATTTTTCTTTAGTTTATCCTTTTTAACCACTCTTTAGGTGCTGAGAGCTTCTGTTGCATTACTAAGTCATATAAAATCCACTACCGAAAAGGGTGAATCAAATTCGAAGAAAGCCACACTACTTGACGAAGATCCTCTCGACAGTAAGCCAATCTGGCTTCAACTCACTACCAAAGTTCATATTGCAGCTGAAAAGCGCCTAAAACCGATCAAGTACACCCTACCACACCCGCTCAACACAGATGCTACTAAAACTATCTGTCTCTTCACTACAGACCCTCAACGTGCTGCAAAAGACCTTATCGCCAGTTCTGAATTCCCAGCCCACTTATCAGCACGAATCACTCGTGTCATTGGACTTAAAAAGTTGAAATCTAAATGGTCACAATACGAATCACAGCGAAAGCTGCTCCGAGAACATGATATTTTCTTAGCAGACGATCGAATTACCAAATCTTTACCTGCCATTTTAGGGAAAACTTTTTACAAGAATACCACTAAGCGACCCATTCCAATAGACATTCAAAAGTCTGTGCCAAGAAAAGGAGGGAAGCGAATTAAGAAGGCAAAAGGTGATCCTCCACGCGGATTAACGGACGCCAAGTCTATGGGCGCTGAGATTGAGAAAGCTGTTCAGGCTGCTGTTATATACCCCAGTGCAAGCACAAACGTTGCTGCGAGAGTAGGTTATGCTAGTTGGAGTGCTGAAAAATTGCAGGAAAACGTAGAAGCTCTGAGCAATTTTCTAATTGACCACGTGGTATCCAAGAAGTGGAAGGGTGTAAAAAGCTTGCACATCAAGGGGGCAGAGACGACTAGCCTTCCCATTTGGCTAGCTGAAGAATTGTGGACTGATGAAAAAGACATACTTGAAAACTGTGCGACAGAAAATACCAATGAAAAAAATTGAATTGGTGACTCACATCACTATTGAACTGACGCATCAAGTCTCTCCAAGGAATTAGGCCATGCCTGCGATCATCGGAGTTCGACGTTCACCCACTCATCTTACTGTCTCCAAAATCCATTATACCTTGTCTACTTCAAGGTTGTCTAACTGAAACTTAAGAACGATGAACTATTAAGGGTCAAATGGGCCCAAAGAATCCCAAGATCAGCCCGAGGATCTATACGTAAATTGAAAATGCAGAAAGGAAGATTTAGATAAAAGCTTAATTGTTGAGACCATGTGGAGAATAAATAAACAGCTGATCAGTTTACCATTACTTCGATTGAAAAATAATAGGCAGGGTTAAGAAAAGAATGGATATTGGTAGCTATTAAGACAGGACCTTGTTGTTTCTACAGATGTATTAGATACGACAATGCTCTGCCACCAGTAAAATTTTGCAACAGAGCAGGAAAGATTTCCTGTAGAAAAAAATAAAAGATAAAGACAATCCTGATTCATCAGAACCTATGTTCTAAAACAGCAACTCATAAACTCATATAAAATTGGTAAATCTTGACCCGGATGAAGCCTTTAAACACAAAAATTGCCATCTACAGAACCCATCAAACATTGATAGACATTTTTCACTCGGGAGCTGATTCTCCTCTCACTCTCCAGATGAAAATTATGCTTTTAGCTTAGAATGTTATTTCAATTTTTAAGAGGTTTTATTTTAAGTAAAATTCCCAAGTAAATGATTCACAATTCAATTAAAGCTGTGTCAATTCGGATCTCATCTTCATCATCGAACTTACGACCAAATGGACCAAAGTATTTTTTGAAGATATCTTCTAGGACGTTATCGTCGAGTTGCATGTGTGAGCCGGGAACCGTGTGAAACTTCAACGCATGCTTCTCATCCAAGACCTTCAATCCTAACCAATCTTCCTTGTACAGTGAGCGTTCTTGTAATGGTGTCACAGTGCTTCCATTCACTTCTGCAAACCAACCTGATTCTTTAGGAACCACTGTCTTATCGTCCTGGAACATGTACATTACGAAACGCTCTAAGCGTAATAAATTTTTCTTGTAATCTTCATTTTTGTGTTCACGTTCGTTGTTGATATCCGCGAGAAAATTGCTGTTCTCTAGGTATTTATTGTATTCGTCGAGACTTGTTGGATCCCGAAAATATTGAGCTGGAACGACATAGGATTGGATAGCTTCTGACCAGATATTATCGCGAAGAAGCCCTTGAACAAAATTGCAGAGAAAGTCATCCTGATCACAGGCATGGAGTTTGCTAATTCCATTGTGCTGAGCACCAAACGTGACGAGAGAACGAACTGGTGGGTTATTGCATCGTTCAACGTAACCCCGGAGGAATTGCCCACCCTGTGAAAAGCCAAGAGCATCCACAGCAGGTGCAGTAGACAAGATGGGGTGAGCTGCCATTTCTGCACAAACTGTTTCTATTTGAGATGAGATGTTTCCAAAGTAAGTAAAGCTACGATCTGAAATGCTGTCATCCTCGACACGTATCATGTAAGTGAACGTTCCAGGGTTGGCCGCTTCTGCGACAGAGGCAATGCTGGACATTCCTTTTGAATTGTGACTGTCTCCCATACCATGCCAGATAACCAGGGGAATGGGAGCATCTTTGGGTGAGAGAGGACTTTGTCTTAACAAGCTCGAGGCCATGGCAAGATGTATGCCAAAAATAGCTGCAAAAAGCGATGGGTGGTTAAGTAGACAAACCATTCTGTGATAGATTTTTTCCCCTGATAATAGGAAATTTTGATAAGGAACGTAAAAAATCAAAGAGAGAGGTTTATCGTGTGTCTCTGTAAGAGAGGAAATTGTTGGATTTATGGTTCAATACGTCAGCTAAAAAGAAACTCGGCCTTCGATATTGCCACCCCCTCACACCTAATCGGATTGCCGAAGTCACAGCATTAGCGAGCTTGTTAAGTCATAAGGCACCCCCAATGACGTAAACAATCACCATCTGTTTGCAATAGACTGTTTTATTTAGTGGATTCGATACTACGGGTGGCGTGTCAAGTACTGCGAATTCCGGTTTCTAATGTCTAAACAAGGTTTAGAGAACGGTTCTAGCCGATGAAAGAACCATTTGAACCCGTTTGCATAGACGTAGTAGCTTCAACAGAGGGAAACAGTAATTCACAGGTCATGTTGCACAATGACACATCTCTATCCCCTCACCATCGGCAGGACTTTGGGGACTACAGTAATACCTATGTAATGCGATTGTAATTTAGTCAATATCTTCAGTATCGTCTTGTATCCCACTTTGTACCCTTTTGTATTTTCGAGATGCAAAAATAGGCAGTTTCGCTCGAACAATGACGCGCTTTGCGACGATGGTCACATAAGCAGCATCCAAAAATCTCTCAAAAGGCTTATATTTCGTGGTCTTTCCATCATTTCAAACGTAACCATAGCCGATTGACTTTTTCCGAGAGCCTTAGATCGAATTTTAACCATCTAGACATAGCTAAATCCCAGAATCCCACAGAAAATCGAATAAGAGCATCCCTCGACCTCTGGCAGTACTATACGAATTTCAAAATCGAATACACGCAAAAGAAGGGGTGGCATCTAGTGAGATATGAAAAGAGAAAGCAAGAGAAATCTAGCACTTTCAAAATTATGCGAATCTTCCACTCTCTGGATCTAGTAATGGCTGGCTTCCGCACTTCAACTCCAGGCACAATATCAAAGTACGAAATTGGCAAGGTAAAACAGGCTCTACACCTGAAACAGTAGTAGAAGAGATAGAAGCTTTAAGGACGATTGCAGGATAGTTTCAAGAGGCAGATTTTAAACAACACATACGGAATAGGGCTCTATTGGAGAATGATACTATCAAGAAGACTCTTAACTACAGGAACTCCAGGCTTCAAAAAGAATTAGATTCGTATTAAAATCGCCTTTTGTGTCAACTCTACAGACACCGGTCGACTTTTGCCATGGGTCATTGGGCAAGCAGAAAAACCACGCCGTTTATTAAATTCTAACATGAAGTCTATGGGAGTCACTCGGGACTTAACGAGAAGGTCTTTATCAATAGAATCATCACGATCGAATGGCTACTCTGTTTATATCAGAATATCGGTACAAGCCGAAAAGTCACAACGATGGATAAAATCTCCACGCATTACTGTACTGTTGAGATAAATCCTCTTAATTTCTGTATCTGTTTGCTTCCAGCTAATTCTACCGGCCGTTTTCGATGTCTGAATCAATGCATCTACAGTCATTCAAGGCTCAATGTCGATGCGTTGACTCTTGTATTTATTCGAACACTTCAATATCAATGAAGATCCTTTAGAGACTATGAAAATAAGGCTATAAATCAGAAAGATGTTTCACTGTTGGGTTAATAAACTCGTAGATACTAAAGTCTGCAATTATTTCCAAACGTAGACTCTAGTTTCGAATCCTACCTCTCCGACCAAATCCCTTTAAATTCTCGATATCCAAGCCCTCCATTTGTTAGTACTTCAAGATGGCCGTAAATATCATGTCATGCCCTGAGCAACTTTCTAAACTCTTTAGATGAAGACGGAACCGAGGACAATGGGAATCTCAATGGACCTTATGCAATTCTTGAAGAAATCAATGAATTGTAAATCAGGCTACCTATTATTCGAGATGAAGAGAAAAACTAGGAGTTAGCCATCACTGATACTATTTCTTCACTCGGTGATGCTCGACTACTCCTCAACCTTCTAATTGGTTTCGTAAAGCAGCAATATGGCGGTGAGATGGCTTATTTGAGGGCTTCGAGAGATCTCGAGACCCGAATTGAAGCTACTCGAATATCTTCACTTATTCAAGGAAGACTTAATGATCGGGCCATAAAATCAAATAATTGTCACAATATTCTCATTATGACGATATTTTCAGCTGGCTGATTACATCGCCTCATCGAGAATGAATGTACTAGTGAGTTCAAACCCTAATATTTCTCTAATAGCATGCGTAATCCCAAACCTCTCTACACTATATGGTCAGAACATAACGGACGGCCTATCTTCTCTGTTCCATTAATACTTGAAGCAGATCGACCGTTGTATTCTCATCTCTTCGAGGGACTGAATTGCAAAGCTCGTCGATATTGCCAAGATTTTCTAATCAAGGAGATCTTATTGATATTAGCAAATAAATTAGAGTTTCAGGAAGTGTATGACGTGCAATATCTTCTCCGATGCTAGCCTGATTGTGGATGTGCATTACTTTCATTTTAAGGTTAGCAATCTCCACATTTTAAATTCCACGTTTGAACTGACAAGCTCACTGTAATTTTCCTCTCGAAATTTCTACCTCATAAAAACTTTTTAAACATGCCTGCACGAAATTGAGAGCACTGGTTCTAGATCGTACTTTTCCTGGATCAGGATCTAGAAGCCCCTTATCATGTTCGGTCAAAACCTTTGCACACTATTAGTCAGATCCTTTGGTGAGAAGCAGTTGTGCACATGACTTCTTCGAGGGATTCTATTTTCTAAAATCATGGCCTTTTAGATAATCATTCAGACCGTGCCTAAATCACGTTGCCGAACAAATGAGGGATAATAAGCTGCAGAGCCGATGAATCTGTCTGTTTTAAGTCTAGCCCGCTATATTTTGATTGGAGGCTACATTTTTTATTCATGTGTCGAACTATTTGTGAAATTTCCCTGCTTTGAAATTACTGCTCTCTGATTGACTGGAAGCTGCCAATAGATAAACGGGAATTATACTCACTTCTTTAGTTGATTTTGAATTGCATTCGTTGCATGAAAGCTGTGACATTATCGAAAGGTGCGCTTGAAGAGATGACATAATTATATCATTCTGAATTATACTCATGCCTCGAGTTTTAATTATGCAGTTACCACTATGAGGCACCAAGGTTTTTTCTCACCGATAATCATTGCTCGTCCGTGTATATCCATTAAAGATTAGGGCTCGAAAACCTAGACTTCTCTTATCACACCTTGATTGTTTCTACATGTTCATCTACCGCTCGAAATATGGTGGAGTACTACCGATTTCTAATGGTCTACTGCTTCGAGTTGTATAAATGCCCAAGAAACCTGGACTCTTCTAGAGAGAGCGGCCCGAATGATCTTTCACTAGATCACCTTAGCCTCCAACTGAAACTCCATAGCGGTCCTATCGCGCCTTGACAATCTATTCATCGCGATCAATTCGTCAAGCTCTGCAAGACATAAATTCGCCTCAAAATTCTTCTTCGAACCAGTTAAGATCAGTTCTGAGCAGGGCTGGACTCAGTCGCTTACAGGTTCCAAGCTATCAGAGTAGTAGTGGCGTAAGGGGACAGTCGATGGGTTCTACAAGATATCAGGGGATCAAATTACTACTCGCCACCCACAGTGCAAGCGTTATTCTTGTACCCGCGCCCATACAAATTTTCTAGGGCATGGGCACAAGAATAACGCTTGCACTGTG